>JAVTVY010019572.1:0-70063 GCA_036873755.1 Hanleya hanleyi | reverse complement strand
GTCGCGGTTTCAATATGTCAGTGTTTTGTTGCCGTTAATTTGGCCTATCTTAACTTCTCAAGCGATTAGAGTGTTGGGCTGGTTACATATTAGTGGGGCGCTCGTCGCCTACGTATATCGCGTCCAAAATATTATTCAGAAAACGATTTTTTATCTTTTCAATGTTATCATTTAATCGATGTTTCGTGCATTCAATTGAAGGAACACTTTGATTTGTCTATATATAAATTATGAATATATAATGTAGTGAACTCCTCTCACATCGACAATTCATTGTTTGTCTGACTAGTATCCGTCAAAGAATAAATGACACACCAATTGGATATGATCTGAATAATAATGGTTTGGAAGCATGCATTAATTATTGTTATATAATTTTTTTTTTGGGGAAAACCGTTTCAACCGAAAAATGAAAGCTATGTTAAGAGCTTGACTGGTGAATCACCCCGGTGTGCAACATGTTTTATAATTTGGTAGTATTCATTGCAGATTCCATTTTTTTGAAAATTACTGTATTGTGATATAGTTTAAATAAGGAGAGTATATCAACAACGTTTATTTCTGACATAAGCTTGCGCGGAAGTGGTAAGCGGAAATACCGGCAATCGGAACTAGAGGTGTTGATAATTCACGCCACAGTCGGTCTGTGAAAACGCGTCGCCTTGAAACAACAGCGAAGGGAGAGGGGTTATTTTTGTTTGAAAGAAAAACTGAAATAGCATGCACTGTTGGCGGGAGCTTGATAATTTATACTCACGTTCTATTATTTAGTGCTGATTTCATGTGTCTAGGAAATTAACCAACTAATGGGAGTATAATTACTGCTCAATTCAGATTCACGCTTTATAACAACGGTTACATACATTTTACTATAAACGATGCCGCGTTTTGTTTGTCCGAATACTTCGATCGAGTGTTTATGTTTATATTCTCCGGTTTTCAGTGAATTACCAGACGCTCCCTGATCTTAGTAGTCTCTTTATTTCTGAATATACAGGGGAAATCTCTCACGATAAAGATATCCCATTCTGATCAACTTTAAGAGGCACATATGGAATTTTATCCTAGGCTTGCATAATTTATTCCAATTCGCAATTCCTGGACGTATCTTATAAAGTGATTCAAATTCTGAAAAATCAGGCTCAGAATAACTGAATAATAATGAGACAGTTTATACATTTTCAATTGGCGAAATTAATCTCTCTGCCACATAGAATATTTATACCAAGCATACGCCTTCCGAATACTTCAAACTTTCATTTCATGACATCTCGATTCCATTCTCGAAGCATGTCGAGTTATTTCGAGGAAGATCGAGATGGTCTTGCCTTTCGAGAGAAAACCGGGAGCAAACCGGAACAACAATCGATAGAGATAAACCGGAACCCTTCGAGACGAGATATTTATCGATTTTACTCGTTTATCAAGAAACCGTCTCAATCGATTGGACGTGACCCCTTATTCACCAGACACTAATATAACTAAAATTGAGAACCGTTTGGAATGATGATGAAATTAAAGACATTATGATGTTCGTTTCATATCATCAAATCTGGTTGAACCTTCATATTGTTCGTATACTAAATCTCCGTACAGTCTTATCTGTTGACAATTGTCGTTTCCGGATTGGTTCATTGTTTTATATCCATTTTGCATCACATACCATGCAATTATGGTTAGAAACGATTTTCGTCAGGGAAAACCGATCAGACGCATTTTATTGAATTGAACCGCATAGTCTCCACATTTGAATTCTTTGCGAATTTGGTGGATAAATCTTATACAATTCCTTTGTCTTTCCCATCCCCTGGCTGTGCCCTATTTAATACCACACCAAAACGCGGTGGTATAGTAAACTTGATCCGAACATCGCCTGGGCTTTCAATCGCCCACGCTGATGTTAGCACTCTAGCACACTCCTGCCCATTTTTACGCAACAATACGATGAATTTTTGCCTCGCTCTTCCATCGTTTGGCATGTTTTTGCACCGAAGAATCTACTATTATTTAATCGATGATATATTATCATTTTAATATAACTGTCCTCATTCACCCCCAAATAGTGAATAACAGTGACTCACACACACTTATAATGAAAGAGATATATGTGTCACGATGTGATACGATGATGTAATTGAACGTTTTATCATTTTATTTAGCCCTTTATAATAGCATAGGAGTAAAACGTATTGGGTAAAATCGTTTAGCTCTTTAGACATAGGTTCAAAGAAAATATCTGGTGGACCATATCCCGCCACTCCCAACTTTTGGCTTGGAGTAAGGATAAGGTCACGTTTCACAAAACGAGCTATAATTGCCTTTAAGCTACTGATATTCAAATGTTATAACCTATGGGTAGCAACTACATAGTAATACCACCCTAGGAAACATTGGTGGAATCAGCTACCTCAAATGATACCAACTAAATAGGAAGCATGTATTGAAAATAAGACTAAAAGACCGGCAAAAACTGATTGTTTGATTTATGACGCCATAGTGACGTCATCAATGGATTTTGTTCATTTACGTTTACTGGTTTCTATAAACAAGGACCTAAATGTAGTGTGTGGACAATTTCAGCCCACTAGGAGCCAGAATGATGAAAATATTCGAGGAACCATAACCCACCCCCACCCCCCATATTTGGGTTCAGAATAGGAGCGGGGTAGGGTTCAGGAAATGTGCTATAACTACTTATAAGTTGCCGATCTGCAACTGTTATTATATATGGGTAACATTTACGTAGAACTACCTCTTCAATGAACATGAATCGAATCTGCCATGACATGTAGTAACAGCAGTATTTGAACAAAATCAATTTAAAAATGAACAAGAAAGAGACAATAAATGGCTCACTTGATCATTACGTCACTGTGACGTCACCAAATGCTTATGTGACATGATGTTTACTTGTTTCAATAGAAGAGCATCTATGTCCAAAGTGTGCGAAGTTTTAGATCTCTAGATGGAAGCATAAGAAAAAAATCCGAGGGACCCTACTCAACCCCTCAAGTTTGGATTTAGAACAGGGAAAGGGGTAGGGTTGAAAAGGCGTGGTGTACTACCCTTAAGCTACTGATCTGCAACGGTTATCACATATGGATAACATATATAAAGATATACCTCGTCAAAAAACATTACCAGAATTTGCCACCTCCGATGGTACCAGTTTCGACTCTGGCCCATGGACTACTCATACTCAGTGAGCTTCCACTCCAGAAACTCACTGAAACAAATGAAAGAATGAAACACTTATGAGCCGAATGCACAGGCGTTACCACATTCAACGCGTTCTAGTGTGCCTATTCAGCTATACCCATTAGGAAAAAAAGAAAAAGAACAAGACCCGTTTTAAAAAAAGTGCATCACGCGTTACCGCAACTTCCCTGTTAATCTTGCATTATTTCAATTTACAACTAATATGGCACTAAAGAAACCCAGGTTAGCAGATAAGAAGCAATTTTTTTTAACAGAATTTACTCACAGTAAGCATTCAGCTATACGTAACACCTCGCGCAAAAGCTACGAAGTTACTAGCCAAGCTTAATGATAAATTTTTGTCAAGTCCAACATAAATTATGTACCAGTATATTAACAAATTTATTGAAACACAAATTTGAATGTTCTATGCCATGGCCAGCAAAAATTTCAATCAAATGAGAGAACCCCCCTCCCCCCATATTCATCGTAAGCACCAGCTAATCCCCCGCCCAATAGTTACAAGGTAATAGCAAGGTGAACTTGGCAATGAAACTAGGAAAAGCCCAAAAATTACTTGATTGAATTTCTAGCCTTTAGGCCATAGATTTTCAGTGAATGTCGCAATCAAATTTACAAAAACTGACCACCGGAAAAGTCAATGTAGTTTGACAGATAATGTTACGTCAAACTATTGCTAAATTTTAAGTCGACCACACCAGTGAAAAATGGCCAACAGAAATTGACAATGCAAGATTCCGTTCCTGTAGACTCTCACGAACACGTCTAACTAAGACAACCGTGTAAAACTTCACCAGTGGTACAGCAAGAATGCCAAATTCATATCGCAAAAAACAATGACACAAGTATCGTTCTTGCATCTAAACCAGAATTTGTCAACAGCACGACTGTGAATCCACATCACAAGGTCATGCCGTACATGACCCTGTACCGTAGACTTAATAACCGAACCAAACACAAATGACTAATCAGTATGCCCGCGTTCAGTCACTAAAACTTCATCCCATGAACAAAATCTTCTCCAAAAAAACCAACATCACCAACCCACCCACTGAGCACATGCAAAATATAATTATGATGGAACAGGACTATGAACAAAACACAACAATACGCATATGGACACACAAACAGTACCGGTACACATAATACATACACAAACATATAAACCATTCAAATATTGCACCTGTCAAAACCTTTATCCAAACTTCTAACCCTAATTTTCCCCACCAAATACTATCTCAGAAAAATAAATACATCAAAATTAACCAAACCACACAAAACCCTAGCTAAATCTAAGGTGCAATATTGAAAGAAACCAGCAGCCAAGTTTGCCCGCTATACTGGCCGTCTAACCAACCTAAACAATTCCAATCCTATTCCATTTTATTCCCGAATGTTCCCTTCAAGTTACTGTCGTTGTTGTTGTTGTTGTTGTTGTTGTTGTTGCAAACGAACAATAACAACGTGTCAGCAAACTCAACAAAAATTCTCCAAACGAGCGCGAACTCCAACAAAATTTTAAACTGGGTTTATCCACAATAACCCCGCTTCATTCACGATAAATGGAGATGGCCAAATGTCATTAAACAAATTATTATTATCACAAAACCCATTTTATAAAGTAACACACTTCCAGCTTATATCGACCCAATCGTAAATAAAAGCCAACAAGTTTGTCAGGACTCGGAAATGGAGATTTTCACACCAAATTTTCAAAAAATTCAAAATGGCCGCTGATCTTGACACTGCACTCAGTCAGCCATCCAGCGTAATTTTGTCGAAAAATAATCACAATTCTACGCTAGATACTTTCACTTCTGATCATCAATTGTAGTAACTACACCAGAGTTTTAGCAAGTATAGTGTGCAGGCTTATGTATTGCTTATTCCCTGAGATAAGTAGTCTTTTACGTCATGTCAGTCCCAAGTCAGTATCTTCTCTGGCTTCTTTACCAAGCCCACGAGTTACTCTCATTGGCTATTGTGCCAACAGCGTCCTCTATCAAGGGAAACCACTCTATAATAAAGTCAGTAGTCTTCCCCTGCATTAATATTTCACTAGGCTCGTTAATAATCTATTATTGTCTAAACTGACAAGAGAGTGAGAAAAACCATTCTCTCTACAAAATTACAGATATAGGTCGTTCTTATTTGAATGGTCGGAAAGCTGGCATTGCAGACATTCAGTTTACACAACAATCAGTGAAATGCATCGTCTATACTTTCTGAACAAGCCTCTTTGGCTCACTGCTGATGTCGCAGAACATAATTAGTATGAAACTCACAAAGCAAACGGTGCTGAACAACTTTAGTCCGTACATGTAACGAATTATTCTTCCATGTATCTCCATATCATGTGACTAGAAGTTACAGCTGAACAACCTGACTAATTACCTCAATGTTCCACAAAGTATCACAGTGATCACAAAGTACCGGTACCACAAACTACTGACTAACAATATGTAAATACCACAATAAGCGGTTCGATACACAGCGTTCATTATTTGTACCAAAATTAATTCGATTTTGGCCAAAAATAACCATGTGAGAACGTATACATTTTTCTGGTGTTGTTTTGCACAAAATACCAGAAACCACCGCAAAATTTCATATACAAGCAAGGCAATAATGACACTGGGTTATTTGTGGAGTTTTGCCGTCTGTAATCACAAGATCCACATGCTTTTGAGGGGAATACAAGCGTCTAGGCCTTCATTCAGTATTCAGTCTTCGGCATTAAAGAATTTCCGCGTTCATAATCCGTAGACCTACTTCATATAATAACATTAGCAACAAATTAAAAGGACAAATCATAGTATACAGGACAAATCATAGAACTAGACACGCTACGCTCGTATTTTGCTATCAGCATGCGATATGTTTCGCCAAATTGGAAAAACTTCGAGTGAAAGCGCTTCATGATATAGCCCAGGGGATCATTGCACGAAACTTGCGTAAGTGACGATCGGCGTAAGGACACCTGCGTTTCGCTCACACTACGCCCGGCTCTACACTCGTTTCACGAACCTGGCGCAAGGCAGGCGTAATTACATCAACATTTACGCAATGCGTAAGTTTCAGATTTTCGCTTCTGCAATAAATATCACTTGGAATTTATGTTTAAAGAGTATTAGATACAAAGTTTCGACTAGTGTGCTATAATCATAGCCGACAATGGACTTTGTAAATATTTAACCTCGATAATTACACGTCAGAGAAATCTGCGTTTGAGGCTAAGGATCGTAACTCTTGTATACGCTCTTTTGTGAAAGGAGATGCGAAATACTGCACATTGTCTTTGAGAGATCGTATGATAGGGACAGAAAAAGTAAAAGAACGGCCATTTTCTGACTCTAAAAGTATTGTACATTTTATAAGATACATGAAATTTGACAACTACCACATTAGATTAATCTACTACAGGCATAGTTACATGTAAGCGAAGTTGCGCACTCTCGGGCAGACTTAAAGTTACGCAATAACTTACGGCTTTGCGTAATTTTTAGGCTTTGTGACACGGGTCGGCGTAGCTACGCTCATGCTAAGCATAACTTACGCACGGACTTAGGCTTACGCACAGTTTGTGCAACGGTCCCCTGTTTACAAGTTTATGCTATAATGTTTTGTGACGTTGATTAAATCGTCACATTTAACACAGGATCTAGCAAATGCTACTAGGCGTGTTGTGCAATAATATTTTGTGACGTTGATTAAAATCGTCACATTTAACGTAGCAAATGCAACTAGGCAAGATATGTATACGCCATATGCAGATTCCTCTGGTATGTTACTCTCCAGATAGCGATAGTTTACAATGTCGAAATTATAATCATTTTTTTTTGTCGTCGAGAGACGAAGGCCCGCTTCATTTTCATGGAGATATATATAAATAAAATGTAGTTTTCCTTCAGATCCAGTAGAGGTTGATATATATCCTTCGCTGCGTCATTTATATGAAAATTATCCACAGCGAGGAGATCGTCTATATAGCGTTCGGTGAATGAGAAGGAAAGGACTTTGAAATTATGTTTTTGAAAGCGTCCACATATAGACATATTCATAGATAACAGATATATGTCAGTCAAAAGGGGTGTAATATCTATATGTTGTTGATATGTATTGCCAGATTATTATTTTTTTAGCTGACCTGATTTCGAGTGTAGACGGGTTGTGCACACGGTATTCATCTCCCTAGCTATAATCCAGTCAATTCATAGGTCGTCTTGAGCTATTGTACATATAAATAAATAATTTGAATCCACCGAGACGATACAGTTACACTGAAGGCGCTGTCCATGGAGGCAACGAGGGAAATCGATTTGGCGAAATGGGTAAGAATCAAATACGTATCGTATCACTTTACTTGGCTCCATACCAAGGCGTATATTTATTACAGGCTGCAGACTAAATATTATGTACAGAGTTATTCCTGTAATAGACATTCGTTACCGATTCGCTTTACGATTCATGTATATATACTCTGTTGGCGAGTAAATCGCTGATTCATACATTCCGATAACACCTGTTGGGGCCAGGATTCCGATGAAATCGATAATATCTATTCAATGCTGAAATAGAGCTGCTCACAATTACAATATATGGTACGGTTCATTGTTTTGTGAATAATGTAGGTTGATATTCATATACTAAGGGAAGAAATTTCGCTCTTCCATTTATGATTTTGAATAAAGTTTATTTAGGATTACATATGGAATATACAGTATAGATGTATACAATGAAACATTAGAACATCCTGTCCAGTGGCTCGAATAATTAATCCTACTGATATTCCGGTGCAAGTGTCGTTTGAATTAGAGAACTACGGTCATTTATTGATATACATGTATGATGTTTGTGTTGCTAGACAGCTTGGCTATGATGCGATAGCAATGTGCGATAACATGAATGGAAGACAGAGAAAGGCAGTTTGTAGAAAATACGTCAAGATCAGTCACCTGCAAAATGGTTGTGATCAATGAGCATCCGTGATCTAAATCTAGAAAAGTGAAATCTAAAGCTTTCAGATATATTATGCCAGCATCTATCCAAATAATTTGACCTTGGAATAAGGTCAGGGTCAATCATGTTCAACAAGATTCTGGTCAATGAGCATATGTAGTGTGGATTTTGAACGATTAGGTCTACTCCTTCTAGAGATGTGCAACAACAATGAATCTATATTTAAGAAATCATTTGGCCTTGAAAAAAATAGATAATGTCAGTCAACATTATAGGTTAGGTATAAATCAAAAACGCTTCATCCTCCAACAGGTATTTTGCTAGCAACATTAAATCTATATTCGACATATACTTTGAATAGACACTGGCATTTGGCCAGATACATCTAAACCCTCAATTTTGAATGGCTGGGTACAATCTTTCAAGAGATATTGGTTCAACAACATTGAAAATACTTCAAATGTACAATTCTGGTCTAGAAATATGGGTCAAGATCAATGATTTTAAGGAGGCTTCTGGTCTCCTGCCAAGTTCACATGTGGCATGAATTTGGAACGTCTGGCGAAATAAAGATATCGTGCTAGCAATGATGATATACAAAGAGGGGATGAACAGACAGACGGACAGCAACATTACCTTTCCGCCAAATGTGGCCGAAGGGTAAAAACCAGAACTTTGAAAGCCAAACTTTTGACAGCAGAAAACAATCAAATTGACGTGACACAATAATTTATTGAGAATTCCCGGAAAGGTCCGTAAGAAATGCGAGCCAGAAGTCTACCGAGCAATTTATCAATAATTGATGTCTGATTCACCGAATGTTCATTTTCGAATGTTGTCTCGTTACGAGTTTCGGTTATTAAATTCTGGTTTTTAGTACTTAATACAACACTCGACCTAGATATGCAAAGTCCAATTTATTTACATAGTAAATATGAACATAAATCTGACATAAACAGTTTTAGATATGCTGTCAGACATTGATTTATTGCTATTTATTTTGTTTCATATTGATCTTTTACCTGTATTGTTGGGGCCACGGTTGGAATAAACCACGTCTGCACACACAGTGTTAACTTACACAGGCTATTGCAGGCTTTGTCTGGTGATTCTTGCTCCTGGTTTCTCATATTGATATATATGTTCTGATAGCTGTCTGGAAATAATATATATAAAGAAAAGCTTGGGTAATGGAATATCGGGAAGAATAAACTATATTAAAAAATAGAACTACTTTATTTTACACTTCGTCAAATCTTTGTGTATATTGTAACCTAGAATAAACTGTCCTGCTAACATCAACAGAAAAACAACCCTTCTTGCATGATCACGAGTAGGTTAACACAAAGACCGAGACTATAATGCAATCATATCGGCTCAACTGGTCCCAATAGCGAGAACACTTTGGGGACGGTTCATTTTTTACCAGGGGTGGTGGACCGGAGCGATGAAGGGGGGGACTACATTTTTTTTCCAATGAGCTGGAGGGGGGGGGGGACCAAAAGTTTCAAATTTGGTTTTTAGTGGGGGGGGAGGTGGGTGAACACAAATTTCTACATTCATTATTTTTCAAAGGAAACATTTTCTGTAATATGTATAAATAATCAAAATGAAGAATTAAAACCCTGATTCAGCTATAAACTTCAATAAACATCTGGGCAGCTTTATTTATCAATTTGCCTGTTCTCTATATCTATCAAACAGCCAACTGTTATTACACAATACTTGTCCATCAAGACTGGTTAGCTCAGTAGTTTAACCATGGTGCCATGCTAATAAACTAGTAGATAACGGATAAGGATGCATGGAGACTGTGAATGTACATGCAGTCAAATGTGTACTTGTGTGACAATTACATCACCAACTAAAGTTAAGTCTGTGTGAATACACACACCCAGGTGAATGTGTACATGTCCACTGCGCATTCAAGTGTGAAAAACAACACCAGTGGTTTAAACTATTATATAAATCATACATACTTGAATGTTTCTTTAACCCACATTATACTGTAATCTACGGAGCCGTAAAAGGGGCATCGGAGGTATACTCCCAGTTAATAACTACGACCCGCACTTATTAAGTGCGACCCGCACTTATTAACTGCGACCCTCAGTTATTAACTGCGACGCGCACTTACTAACTGAGGGTCGCAGTTAGTAAGTGCGGGTCGCAGTTAATATAAGTGCGGGCCCCAGTTAATAAGTGAGGGTCGCAGTTAATATCTGCGGATCGGAGCATGTCCTTTTTACGGCTCTAGAGCCGTAAGAGGGACATCGGAGGTATACTTCCAGTTAATAACTACGACCCGTACTTATTACGTGCGACCCTCAGTTAGATAGTACGGGTCGCATTTAATAACTGAGGGTCGCAGTTAATAACTGGGGGGCGCGGTTATTAAGTGCGGATCGGAGCATGTCCCTTTTACGGCTCCGTAGTAATCACCATAAGTTTTATCATGTTTATGAACAAAACCCACAATGACTGGGATCTCTGAACACATCAAGCAGAAACGGGTTGAATACGCAATGATTTGTGCATGACTGCATTCTAAACCATTACAGCGTTTGTGGTTCATTGAATGAATCTTTTCGTGAGATTAAATAACAGTAGATATACACGTGTACAATGTATTAAACAATGTGGATCACATAAATAAAATGAAATATGCTTAACCTACATGTGTCAGAAATATATCATAATTTTAAGAAAGCAAATAACAGACTGCAGTGCGATGTAAAAGTTCAAACACGGCACATTTGACGAAATTTCAACAGTACATTTCCACCTTACTCCTACATGCAAATTAAAATTTAATATCCACTCAGTCACTTTCAGATTGTTCACTTGATGACACCGAGCTGTCTGTGTATTCTTCTGGAAACAGCCGTGCTAGCAATGCATTGACGTTCTGATTTGCGAGCAATTGAAGAGGGGGGGGGGGCGATTTTCCTTGTCTGATCTTGAGGGAGAAATATAATATTTACACATTCAGTGTGGTGGGACAAAACATTTTTGTGGCCTATTGACCGGAATCCCCAGGCCCCCCCTCCTCCCACCCCCCACCCCCCCCCCTCCCCCGCTCTGGTAAGAAATGAACCATCCCTTGGGTCATTTGGGTAAGTGGGTCAGTAATACAGTAATAGCACGTAGATTAAAATCTGTTTATGTTTGAATGAAATTTGAATCAGCAATCTCGTCTTTATGTTACATTGTACGTTAAAATACATTATTGATTTGTCCTATGACGCCCTACGTTAAACAGGTTCAGTTCGCCTCTGGAAAACTGGCCTTCTTGTACTTTGTACAATATCATATGGATTAAGAATACTGATCAGCGATACGGATTTGATATTTTTGGAACATGTCTTCCCGGCATCATTGAAACCTGTCGATGGCTTCTCTCTTGCAGGAAACTAGCCTATGTTTATGTATACTATGATTGTCTTTTTGAATTTGGTGCTAATGCTGTTCTATGGAATATGGAATAGGTCTTTGTATTAGGAACGTGGGTATTCTCTGAATGACGGAACAGACGCTTGTAATTTAGTCTGGAACTGATGTTGTTGATTACCACTCCTCCCACTTCACGTGAAATATACCAAACCACACTAGTAGTATATAAAATTAATTTAAGTTCACATTGTTTCGGGGGAGATAACTCTTGCATCTGCCAGGTGGCGTTATTGTAGGTTATAATATAGGAAGCGGACATTCACGGCCTTTGACCTCTGAGCCCGTCAAGGCCGCTATAGTTCCAACAGGTGGCGCCACCAGGGTAACATTTGACCTCGAATTCCTCCGCGGTCTGGTGGTGATGCGGTCTGCTTTCGCGGACAGAAAGTAGACCCCAGACTTCAAATACGCTGCATGGACCGCTTGGGTCGAGTGAGGTGTCACAGTGAAGCTCTCCTCTAGGGCTATCCAGTCATGGGTGGGTGTATGTTTTCACAGGAAAAAAAAATAAATAAATAAATAAATAAACAAAAAACGGAACACGGACTTTACTCCTACAATAGGGGCCTGTATTATACAATATACGGGAAAATGCCTACATGGGGTGTGGGGGTGGTCATTTTGGGAGGGGGGGATTTTACTATGGGTTGCTTGGTCTTGTTTTTCACGTCTCGCCACGAACAACCACGATGGGAAGGGCCTCGGAGGTAAGCGGTGAATTTTTTTGAAAATTTAACGGAGGTCTGTATAGGCCCATAGGCTCACACCGGCTATGAGGGATAGGTCCATACTGGGAAATTCACACATGTTCATTGCGATTTGGGTTGTTTGATCTTGTTTTTCACGTCTCGCCACGAAAAACACGATGGGATGGGTCTCGAAGTTAGGGGGTGATTTTTTTTTTAAATTTAACGGAGGTCTGAATAGGCCCATAGGCCCATACTGGTTATGGGGGATAGGTCCATACTGAGAAATTTACACATGTTCATTGTGATATGGGTTGTTTGGTCTTGTTTTTCACGTCTCGCCACGAAAAACACGATGGGAGGGGTCTCGAAGTTAAGGGTGAAATTTGTTCGAAAAGTTCCGGAAGTCTGTATAGGCCCATAGGCCCATACTGGCCTTGGGGATAGGTCCATACTGGAAAATTCACACATTTTCATTGTGATATGGGTTGTTTGGTCTTGTTTTTACGTCTCACCACGAAAAACACGATGGGATGGATCTCGAAGTTAAGCGGTGAAATAGGCTCAGTGGATATGTCCATAATGGGTGGACGTTTTGGCGTCTAGGCGAGACCCTAGCGGTCCTATAGTGTCGTATGAGGTCTTATTTTGAAGCTCTTGCGGAGGAGCATCCGATTGGACTAATGTATCGTCCGTTTTCAATATTCTGCGCATGCGCAGTCTGGCCGTTTTATAGAAAGCAGGTATTTTGGGGGTGCATGGGGTGAGTTTGGGGTAGAGATGGACCACTATTGGTCCGAATGTGTCGTGGGAGGTGTCAAAGTGAAGCTTTTGTGGGGTAGAGTCAGGACGGCGTGTTTTTAGTGCAAGTCGCGTCAATCTGCGCATGCGCAGTTGGGTGTAGTAAGTAAAATGGTCATTTTGGGGGTGCGTGGAGGTGTGTTTGGGGTAGAGATGGACCACTCTTGGTCCGAATGTGTCGTGGGAGGTGTTATCTTGTAGCTCTCTGGGTGTAGACCCCGATTTGAGAGCTGTCCACAGCATCTGTGGCGTCATCGATGACATCATCAGTAGGAGAAGTAGCGAAAGCGGGCACTTTGAGGAAGTGAAGGAAGGTATTTGGGGTAGAAATGGACCATCCTTTGTCCGAATGCGTCGTGGGAGGTGTCATTTTGTAGCTCTCGGGGTGTAGACCCCGACTTGAGGGCTGTCCACAGCATCTGTGAAGTCACCGATGGCGTCATCAGTAGGAGTCGTAGCCAAAGAGGGCATTTTGGGGCAATGAAAGAAGGTATTTGGTGTACAGATGGACCATTCTTGATTCGAATGCGTCGTGTGGGATGTGTGATATTGTAGTTTTCGTGGTGCAGAGCACCATTTGGGGGATGTTCCCGTCATCTGTGACGTCATCGGTGACGTCATCAGTAGGAGTTGTAGCCAAAGTGGGCATTTTGGGGCAGTGACAGAAGGTATTTGGGGTAGAAATGGACCATCCTTGGTCCAAATGCGTCCTGTGGGGTGTCGTCTTGTAGCCTTCGGGTTGGAGACCACGATTGGGGGATGTACACAGCATCCGTGATGTCAATGGTGACGTCATCAGTACGAGCATTAGCGAAAGTGGGCATTTTGGGGAAGTGAAGAAAGGTATTTGGGGTAGAGATGGATCCCTATTGGTCCGAATGCTTGTGGGGTGTCAAAACTTGTTTTGCTGTGAACATACTAAACATACCCAGGGCGGCTCTCCCAGCCTGGGTATGATGTAACATTAGGGATAATAAACTGTATGAACATTGCTGAACTTGTTATTCACGACAACCGCTATCCGGTTGTATAATACAGAACATATATTGTATAATACAGGACATATATGGTACAATACAGGGCAGATATGGTATAATATAGCACAGATTTGGTATAATACAGGACATTTCCTGTCTTGTGACAACTTCGGGTTCCGATAACATGACAGTAAACATGAAAACCCGGATGTAAGATGAGGACCCGGATGTATATATCCAGTATCATGCGCAGGGGTCAAAAGTCACTTACGGTCACGTAACCAGAACCGGAACTGTGCACCACGGGTACGCGCTCCGAGCTCCAAGAGCTCCCATCCAAGAGCTCCGCGCCGTGGGAACTACCACCACAACCACCACCGGGCTTTGACGAGCGCCAACGCCCGATGGTGGTGGTGGTGGTGTGTGGTAATGTGTGGTGGTGGTAGAGCTGGTGTGTGGTGGTGGTGGTGGTGGTGGCGATAATAGTGGGGTGTGGTGGTGTCTGTACATATAGGGATTAACTCGTGTCCCCATCATTCCGTACGTATGGTCGACTCATCAAAATTTCGCTACCACTCGTACTGATGACATCAACAATGACGTTACAGATGACATGGAGATCACTCAAGTCGTGGTCTACACCACGAGAGCTTCAAGATGATACCCTACAGGCCATCTTTGGATGAGATATAGAACCTCAGTCTTTCAAATATAGCCCTGCGCACCCCAAGAATGGTCACTTTACTTACTACACACCAAATGCGCAAACTATTGTTTCAGGACATGCTGCCGTTACAGTATCCTGGCCTGCTAAACGACACTTAGGCCAAAGCGATTCTGGCCGGAGATTAAACTTTCTCAAACGATGGCTTCTGATTGGACAGAAGCCTACGAGAATTGTAAACATACAAAACGCGACTCCCCCAGCGTGGGTATGATGTACTGGAAGGATAGTAAAATGATTGGATTGTCATCCTTGTTGTTGTTGTTGTTCTCTATCCGGTCTACATCATGGCGTTTATGCGTTGAGACGGATGTAACGACGGGCGTCAGAGCATTTCTATCAATTACTGTCAATTCCATGAAATGGGAGCTTTTAGGCAAATTCAACAGGGCGTTAAGGTAAGCGTTGAATACGGAACAGATATGGTATAATACAGGACAGATATGGTATAATACAGGACAGGTGTGGTATAATACTGGACAGATATGGTAAAATACAAGACAGATATGGTATAATACAACACAGGTATGGTATAATACAGGACAAATATGGTATAATACAGAACATATATTGTATAATACAGCACAGATATGGTATAATACAGCACAGATATGGTATAATACAGCACAGATTTGGTATAATACAGAACATATATTGTATAATACAGGACATATATGGTACAATACAGGACAGAGATGGTATAATACGGCACAGATGTGGTATAATACAGGACAGATACTGTATAATACAACACAGATTTGGTATAATACAGAACATATATTGTATAATACAGGACAAATATGGTACAATAGAGGACAGATTTGGTATAATACAGGGCAGATACTGTATAACACAGGACAGATATAATATAATACAGCACAGATACCCTATAATACAGCACAAATTTGGTATAACACAGCACAGGTATGGTATAATAGAAGAAAAATATTGTATAATACAGACCATATATTGTATAATACAGGACATGTAGGGTACAATACAAGGGAGATATGGTATAATACAGAACAGATTTGGTATAATACAGGACAGATATGGTATAATACAGGACAAATATGGTACATTATCATATCTCAGAGAAACATATAGACTTTTGATTGGCTGACAGACCTCATGTGTGATGCTGTATTGTCAACTTGCTGGTCGAATATATATCGTATACCCCCGTCGCCAAGGGCAACGAACAGGTGTTCACTAGATTCCATCGTCTGCTAAACAAAATGGCTGAATCAGGCAAACGTTTCGCGTCTCACACGGACGATGAAGTTGTTGAAAAACCGGCTAATATTATTCCCAGCAACACAAAAAAATCGAACAAAGCGTCCGCCAGAACTTTGAAGTATTACCTGAAAGAGAAGGGACAGAGTGAAGAATTCGAAGGATTTTCGGCCGAGAGGTTAGCAGAGGTACTCAGTCATTTTTATTTGGATTCCCGAAAACAAGACGGAGAATTGTACAAAACATCCACTCTCGAAAACTTTCGACATTCTCTGAATCGTTACCTGAAGGCCCCACCGTATTTGTAAACTTTGATTTGATTAGAAATTCGGAGTTTAATGAAGCCAACGAGTGCTTCAAAACCGCACTTGCAGAGTTGAAGGCATCTGGAAAAGGCGACACCGATCATTATGAGCCCATAAACGAGTCCGATCGTTGTAAACTCTACAAGTCTGTTATCATGTCCCCAAAAACCCCAACTGGGCTTGCAAATAAAGTTCAGTTCGATGTACGTCTGTGCTTCTTTAGAAGGGGAGTGGAGAATATGGAAAAGATGACAAAAAACACATTCATCATCAAGCGGGACCCGAAAACTGGGCAGAGTTATGTGAAAAAAAGAGGATGAACTCACAAAAAATCGCCGGGCCCAGCAAAAAGAGGGTGTTACCGGATTCATGCCTGAAGAAGAAGGTTCCCCGTTCTGTCCTGTTGCTTCATTCGAAAGTTATATCTCCAAACTCCATCCGAAATGTGATCGCTTGTGGCAGTACCCGGTTGATAGTTTCCTCGACGACGATAAAGTTTGGTATTATAACAAACCTATTGGGAAACACCGCTTGGCAGCCTTCATGACCAACCTGGGCACTCGTCTGAAACTTTCTGAACCATACACTAACCACAGTATACGAGCAACCGGCATCACCATCCTTGGTAGAAACAACTATTCAGCATCTCAAATAATGGCTGTCACAGGCCACAGATCTGTCTCGTCGCTGTCGGTTTACCAGCAAGTAAGTGATGGCGAGAAACTGCAAATGGGCCACACGGTTGCGTCAGTAGCCTTTCCTGACACGATGGGTTCAACCCGAAAGACGAATACCGGTACGCATACACTTCCAGTAAATGTTCTTGTCAAACCCCATCCTGCAGAAACTGTGACATCATCTTCTCAGTACCCTGCACCCACGTCAAATGATGCCACGTCGGCCGTGTTACACACCCAGGATGTACGAGCAGAAGGCCATGCCGACGACTTTGATTTTGATCTTAATCAGCTGTTTTGTGAATTCGACAGCACCGCTGTCCCGCCCACATCGTGTGACATTCCCACAGCTATCCTGGTCGCCGCAAATCCCTCAGCACCAATGTTCAATAACTGCACAATAAATGCAATCAACATCATCGTGCGAAAATGAAGCAAATACCTATACTTCTGCCAAATTGTGCAGGACAGTTTGATTTTTCCGATTTTTCTCTCGAACTGTAAATTTAAGTCAGTTCATGTTGGTCCTTCTCCTGTGTGATGTTATGGAAACATGACACAAGTGACACTGTCGAGTGACACGGTGTTGAATTATAGACAGAATGGAAATGTAACAGTTCACACGTGTATTTGAAACTTACATATCCACGCAACAGATGTGAATCCGCACTGTTAAAAGGATTTGGTCAATTTGACCATAACTTTCATGGTTCAGACACGACAGACCATAAATTTTCTGGTCAAATCGCTGTTTGACCATGGCACTGATGGTTCTTCTGACCATACTTGGTATGGTCTGTCGCGTCTGTACCATATCGTTCTAACAGTGCGGAACGGGTCTTTCGATGTATTTATTAACAAAAGGTATATAATCTAGATATTATACTCGTCGATGGCTATTAAATATTAAATATGAAATTGAGATTAAGCTTAATGTTCCAGTATTTTATACGTTTCTGATTTTCAGAATAGAACATAAGAGATGAAGCTGAATTTGAAGTTAGATTGTTCATTCTTTATCACCGAAGCCCACCGGTATTTCACACGGAAATCGGGTTCATTGTTCACGGATTACAGTATATGTTATCGTTATCTTTGCTCCTCCCTTAGTACGTTTTAAAGATGAGGATTGTAAAAATGATACATTTGTCTTTGTGTTCATTTTTCCGGTGCATGCTGTGGATCGTTCTGAAACCAGTGCAAGTCCGATCGAAGTCCGTTCCATTATGTCGGCCTTGAAGTCCAAAGTGATTCTTAATGCTCTGAGATATGATAAATTCGTTATACGTCGCCCTTCCGAGGTAATACGGGATTCGATTTGGTTTCTCTCGCCAAATTTTTCCTCGGCTGCGCCTCGGAAAAATATGGCGAGAGAAACCAAATCTCATCCCGTATTACCCCGGAAGGGCGACGTATAACTAATAATACACGTCAGATTTGGTAAAATACAGGACAGATGTTGTATAACACAGGACAAATATGGTATAATACAGCCGATCCAGGACAGATATGGTATAATACAAAAGGTGTATATACAAAAAACTCATGCCAGGAGTAGGATTCGAATCCACGCCCTGCATTGCGCAGACCAGCACTTAGGACTGGCGCCTTAGACCACTCGGCCATCCTGACTTTACTGTTATAGTTTTATAGTTTTAACTATTGTATCAGAAGTATCAAGTAAATAACTCATGTGTCAGGAGTAGGGTTCGAACTCCTGTGCAGACTTGTACTTGAGACTGGCGCCTAAGACCACTCGACCATCCTGAACTTTTACAGTTATAGTTCGCAGTATCAAGTCATATGTAGTATTCATGCACGATACGACCACCAAGTGTGTAGATGCGTCTACATGCAGAGAACTACAATATGACACCCCACACGATACATTCGGACACAGGATGGTCCATTTCTACACCAAATACCTTCCTTCACTTCCACAAAATACCCGCTTTCGCTACTACTCCTACTGATGACGTCACATCTGACATTAACATCCCGCAAATAGGGGTCTGCACCACGAGTACTACAAGATGATAACCCACACGACGCATTCGGAACAATAGTGGTCCATCTCTACCCCAAATACCTTCCTTCACTTCCCCAAAATGCCCACTTTCGCTAATACTCGTACTGATGCTGTGAACATCCATCAAATCGTGATCTTCGCCCCGAAGGCTACAAGATGACACCACACAGGACGCATTCGGACCACGGATTGTCCATTTCTGTACCAAAAACCTTCCTTCACTGCCCTAAAATGCCCACTTTGGCTACAACTCCTACTGATGACGTCACCATTGACGTCACAGATTACGTGAACAGCCCTCAAATCGTGGTCTGCACCACGAGAACTACAATATGACACCTACCGCGCCGCATTCGGACCAACGGTGGTCCATCTCTACACCAAATACCATCCTTCACTTCCCCAAAATGCCCGATTTCGCTACTACTTCTACTGATGACGTCATCGACGACGTCACAGATGCTGTGGACAGCCCTCAAATCGGGGCCTACAACCCGAGAGCTACAAAATGACACCTACCGCGCCGTATTCGGACCAACGGTGGCCCATCTCTACCCCTACAGATGCTGTGTACAGCCCTCAAATCTGAGTATACACCACGAGAGCTACAAGATGACACCTCCCACGACACATTCGGACCAATAGTGGCCCATCTCTACCCCTAACACTCCACACCCCGAAAATGACCACTTTACTTACTACACCCAACTGCGCATGCGCAGATTGACGCGACTTGCACCAAAAACACGCCGCTCTGACCCTACCCCACAAAAGTTTCACTCTGACACGTCCCACGACCCATTCGGACCAATACTGGCCACGCACCCCCATATGCCTGCTTCCTATACTACGGCCAGACTGCGCATGCGCAGAATATTGCAAACGGACGAAACATTAGTTCAGTCGAATGCACCACCACGAGAGCTTCAAAATAAGACCTCATACGACATCATAGGACCACTAGGGGCTCACCTAGACTCCAAAACGTCCACCCAGTATGGACCATTCCACTAAGCCAGTAGGCTTATGGGCCTATATACAGACCTACCCGGTACCTAGACTTTTTAAGAAATTTTATCGCTTAACTTCGAGACCCCTCACATCGTGTTTTTCGTGGTGAGACGTAAAAACCAAGACCAAACAACCCATATCACAATGAACACGTGTGAATTTCCCAGTATGGACCTATCCCCCATAGCCAGTATGGGCCTATGGGCCTATACAGCCCTCCGTGAACATTTCGAAAAAATTAACCGCTTAACGTCGCGATCTCTCCCATCTTGTTTTTCTTGGCGAGACGTGAAAAACAAGACCAAACAACCCAAATCGCAATGAACATGTGTGAATTTCTCAGTATGGACCTATCCCTCATAGCCGGTGTGGGCCTATGGGCCTATACAGACCTCTTTTAAATTTTCAAAAAAATTCACCGCTTACCTCCGAGGCCCTTCCCATCGTGTTTTTCGTGGCGAGACGTGAAAAACAAGACCAAGCAACCCATAGTAAAATCCCCCCCTCCCAAAATGACCACCCCCACACCCCATGTAGGCATTTTCCCGTATATTGTATAATACAGGCCCCTATTGTAGGAATAAAGTCCGTGTTCCGCTTTTTATTTATTTTTTTTTTCCTGTGAATACATACACCCACCCATGACTGAATAGACCTGAAGGAAGAGCTTCACTGTGACACCTCACTCGACCCAATCGGTCCATGCAGCGTATTTGAAGTCTGGGGACTACTTTCTGTCCGCGGAATCAGACCGCATCACCGCCAGACCCCCAGACCGCGGAGGAATTCCAGGTCAAAGGTCACCCTGGTGGCGCCACCTGTTGGAACTATAGCGGCGTTGACGACCTCAGCAGTCAAAGGCCGTGAATGGCCGTGAACGCCACCTGACGGATGCAAGAGTTATCTCCCGCTGCAAAATGTGACATTAAATCAGTTTTATATACTACTCACACTCCTTTACAAATGATTTTTTAGAATGCAAACTGTGTTCTGAAACGAACACTTGCCAGCCGTCTGATCTCGTGACGTGGATATCGTGACCTGTACAGAGCACAGGGTCGCGACTGTCAACATTTTTTCAGGGATAAATCGAGACTTACTAAGTAAGCGAAACACAATTATCCAATAATAACACAACTGAGCATTTAATGCGGGATCTTCTTACCGCGAACATAGACCGTTGACTGAAGTGACGTCACTTACTGTACTTTAACCTGAATCAACATGTGTGCAGTTGACTCGACTTACTGTGATTTTTTATGTCCCCTGCCGCAACGCGGCAGGGGGACTTTAACATGCTTCTTGCTTCTATGTGTCCGTGCATGTCCGAGCATGTCCGTGGATGTCCGTGCATGTCTGTTCGAATGATTACTCCCTAAAGCTTTGTTGGATTCTTCCGAAATTCGGGATACGCATTCCTTGCGACAAGACGCCAGTCGGTATCGCATTTCAGCAACATCTGCCTGACGGTGGCGCCACTGGGTCAAAATGGAGCTTGCTTCTTTGTGTCCGTGGATCCCAGTTGCAAGCGATAACTTCCAAACGCTTTCTTGGATTTTTCCGAAATTCGGCATACGCATTCCTTGTGAGAAGACGCGGTTGCGTACTGGATTTCAGTAACATTTGGCTGAAGGTGGCGCCACTGAGTTTCGCTTCTTCGTTTCCGTTTCAGTTAAAATGGGTCTTGCTCTCGTTGTGTCTGTGGATGTCTGTTCAAATTCTTCACAGGCGATAACTTCCAAAAGCTTTGTCGGATTCCTTGGAAATTTAGCTTATACACTCCTTGTGACCAGACATGGGTTGGTATTGCGTTTCAGCAAGATTCACCTGAAGATGGCGCCACAGGGTCTTGTTCCAATCTTCGGTGCATGTCCGTGGTTTCCATTCAAATTCTTCACAAGCGATAATTTCCAAATGCTTTGTCTAATAATTAGGCATCCCTAAATGCGTTTGTCACTTTTCTTCTTTCTTCCGCTACTCGCGGTTTTGAATTTCATGTCGCTTTAAATGAAGGACACCATTTTCTTAAAGTTGCTGCCCAGTCCTTCTATTCCACAGCATATGATTTACACTAAAGCTTTTGCAGGAACCATATTTTATTTCAGAAGTATAATATGAAATAACTGGCGGGGTAATCCCCGCAGTATCGAACCCGTGTTAGTTTTGACTTTCGTGTCGTCTTAAATGAAGGACAACATTTCCTTCAATTTTGCTATGAAATCATTCTATTTCACATCATATGATTTACCCTAAAGCTTTTGCATGATCCATATTTTATTTCAGAACTATAATATGAAATAACTGGCGGGGAAATCCCCGCAGAACCGAACCCCTGTTTTTTTTTATTTCGTGGCATCTTAAATGAAGGACAACATTTTCTTCAATTTTGCTATCAAATAATTGTAATCCACATCATATGATTTACCCTAAAGCTTTTGCACGAACCATATTTTATATCAGATGTATAACATGAAATACCGAATCCGTTTTTTTTTAAATTTCGTGTCATCTTAAATGAAGGGCAACATTTCTTTCAATTTTGCTGTCAAATAATTGGGCAACGATTTGGTGTAAGACGCACGAAATATAATTGACAAAGGATCTGCTGCAAGTTGTATTGTCAGTCTTTTGTCCAGGATATTACCTTTTCAATGGGAGGTCTTACACCAAAGCCTTGCCAATAATTGTATCTTACATCATATGATTTACCCTAAAGCTTCTGCAGGAACATGTCCACATGTGTAACTTACTACATGTATATTAATTACAACTGAGTTCCTAAAGTTTGGGTGCACACTGTGCATATGATCAATTTCCTGAATTGAATTGAATTCCACCTTGTGCTTTTTCGGAAGATGATGGCATGCAGATGTCAGTGTGGTTGTTTCGTGTACAGGGAGATTTCTAGGGACTTCATGTCAGCACACCTACCACTACCATTCCCAGGGCGCCGAACCGCACCCTCTATCTCCCAAACTAGCCCTCGCCCGACCCTCATATATTGTGTTTGGGCATATATATCTCCAATATATCTTGGCAGAAGCTGAAATTTGTGTGTTGTCTGCAATATTGGGATAACTGCAACCCCAAAAGGTTTCAATTTATCTGGCACAGACCCATGTTTTTGTATTTGGTAAATATGTCCCTTGTCTATAGATCTTGCTTGGAATTGTTGTTCGTACCAATCCGCTTCTGGGTGGCGCCACCTCGTGCGAAGTTAAAATTGCATCTCCAGACCATAACTTTTAAAAAACTTGAGGATTCTTTCCAAATTTGGTGTGGTGGTACCTTGCCTAAGATCTGGCTTGAGAATGTTTTTTATGCTGATAAGGGGATCACCTGAAAGCTAAGTTAAGTGTTTCCATACAATAACTTTTGAAAACCCGAACCGATTCATTCCAAATTTGGTGTGTAGGTACCTCGCCTTGCATTGTTTTTCATGCCGATCCACATATAGGTGGTGCCACCTGGGGGCAATTTAAAATTGTTTCCGAACAATAACTTTTCAAGTTTGCTATACATGTACCTTACCTGAAGGTTTCACTTGGTATTGTTTTTCTTTTCGATCTGCTCATAGATGGCGCCACCTGTAGGCCAAGTTAACATTTTCTATTTCCAATGTCAAGGGATCTTGTCTCAAGCTCTCGGTTGGGATTATTTTGTATGCCTATCTGACTACACATGGCGCTACCTGAGGGCCAACGTAAAATTGCATTTCTGGACAGTTACTGTTGGACCTTAATGGATTCTTTTAAATTTGGTATGTGGGTACCTACTCTCAAGGCATCGTATGGGACGATATTAATGAAGTTTTTCCTAAGTTTACGTTTTTACTTTCTTCACAAACAATGAATGTTTCCTTCACTAAAGATGCAAAAGACATGCCTCCAATCGTATTCGATCGACTGTATCTAGTTTCTTCAATATTTGGCATATGCATTCCTTGTGACAAGATGTTGATTGGTATTGCGTTTCAGAAAGATCTGCCTGTAGGTGGCGTCACTAGGGTTCTTTCCGTTCCTTTGTGCTGCAAGCAATAACATTGAAACGCTTTGAAATGTTGCTCGAAATTTGTTTTCCGGGCAATAACTTGAGAACTGCTCATCAAATTCTTCCCAAATTAGGCATGCATATACATTGTACCTTGCCATGAGATGTTGCTTGGGATTGCGTTATCCACTCCTGCTCAGAAATTTCCTCCTGCTCAGAAATTTACGCCACCTGATGACAAAATCTGAAATTTGTTTTTGGTCAATTACTTGAGAATTGCATGCTCATCGGGTTCTTCTCAAATTTAGCATGCATGTACCATGCCAGGAGATGTTGCATGGGATTGTCTTTCACTCACTTGCACTTACAGGTGGCGCCACCTGGTGGCAAAATCCCAAGATGTCGCTTGAGATTGCATTTCGCTCACTTGCGCCTATAAGTGGCGCCATCAGGTGTTAAAATCAAAATTTGTTTTTGGCCAACAAGTTGAGAACTGCTCATCGGATTCTCCTCAAATTTAGCATGCATGAACCATGCCAGGAGATGTTACATGGGATTGCCTTTCACTGACTTGCACTTACAGGTGGCGCCACCTGGTGGCAAAATCCCAGATGTGTTTCCTGGTAATAACTTGAGAACCGCTCTTCAGATTCTTCTTAAATCTGGTATGATGTCTTTTGGGATTGCGTTTCGCCCACTTGTGCTTACAGGTAGCATCACCTCGTGTCAAATCTAAATTTGATTTCGCTCATCAGATCTTTCTCCGATTTGGTATGCAGATACCATGCCATGATATGTCCCTTGTGATTGTATTTCACCTGCTTCTGCATACTGGTGGCGACACCTGGTGGAAAAACCTGAAATTTCTGGCAATAATTTGACAACTGCTCATCGGATTCTTCTCAAATTTGGTATTCATATGCCATAAGATGTCACTTGGGATTGTGTTTCGCACACTTGTGTTTCGTACAAATCTAAAGGACCTTGTACGTTAAGGTGGACAAACCGCCCCAGGTGAGGTACGATTGTAGATGAAAAATGAAACTTAAAATATGAAATGCTCGTCTCGATTAGCATAAACTATGATATTTTGTTGAACTCTGTTTGAAATATTGGGAGCATGAGTGCCATGGTTTTACAACAAGAGCTCTCCAAAGTGGTAGGTTTGTGTGAAATTGACAGTTTTGGGTTGAAAAAGCACAGTTTGCCTATCTGTAAATATATGAAGATAAACTATAACCAAAAAAATATTCACACACAACAGTCCCCTTTTGAATCCCTAGTTGTTCAACAAAGCACGTTTTGGTTATCGTTTATCTTCATATAAAAAAATGAAGCTTTATGGAATATTGTTTTTGGTCATTTGGTGCTCAATTTCAAATACGATAATTGGAGAAATATTGTATGTACGAGTACGAGGTGGCCGAATGGATAGAATCGCGAGAAGTGTTATCGTTTTGGTTGAATGATCTGCTGGTTCGAATCCCAAAATAGTCGTCCAAAATGTTTTAATAGTTTTCGATTTTTCATCATGATTACAATATATATGTGAATATTTGTTAGTAGAAAGAATGAGTGGAAATGGTCTATATCTCAAGATATAATATTCAGCAAATGTTGCGAATTTTATCTTCCCGTGCTGGCTTTGCCCGCGTGATTAGAGAATTGCAAACAATAGTATCTGAACTTATTTGATCAACTTAGTATTTAGTCTTATCAAAAGTGGTCTCGGGGAACTAGTTCTGTGCGCTGAATTCGTACATTCGTACTAAGAGCATATGCATTCGGAACTTTAAACATTGCTGATTACCCTCATTCACCACATTGAGCGTGGTTGTCAGTCGAACGCCATATGGGATGCTCGTCACCTACCGCACATTTACAGTATATTGCACACGCCAAAACAAAAATGACCCTACGAGAGTTGTCATTGGTTCTCTTAAAAAAATTAGACTTGCGGACACTCAATTCAGCGAGTGGCGAGTAAAATCTATTCATTTCATTTCCGTATTTAACTTTTTATTTGTGCAATTAACGGAATTAATGTAACAGGGATGGCACGAAGATATCATATAACAGCATCAGTTTAAGAGGGGAAAGGGTGTAAAACCACGAATAAAATATGCTCGGCCTTGCAAACCGCGCTCTCGGCGGTCATCTTCGAATCCATTCAATTTCACTTGAGTCACGTGATCCGCTGTGAATAGACTGCTCTTCGGGGCCGTTTGTCCGTCTTATCGTACGAGGTCCTTTGGCTTCCGGGCAATATCCCCTTTTCAGATTCTTCCCAAAATTCGTATGCTGATGCACCATGTCATGAGATGATCCTTGGGATTGCGTTTCGCCCACTGGCACCTACAGGTGGCGACACCTGGTGGCAAGTTTAAAATTTGGTTTCCAGACAAAAGGCTGAGGATGCATTCAGCGTCTCGTCAAATTTGTTTTGCAGATAATATGCCTTGAGATGTCACCTGGGGTCGCTTCTCGGTTACATAATTTCCATGCTTCACTGCATGGAAACTATATTATAGAAGCAGAAAAAAACGTTCAGTCAACCGTTCGGAGTTTTAAAACTTGGGAAGGCAGAAAGACCCTTCCGCATCCAACAACTATGAAGTAGCAGTTGCCTCCCTCATGTATATCCTCCGAGACCAACAATGCTAAAAAATATTGCTGCCATTTCGGCGGGGGACTTAGCATCCTCTGGCTGCTTGTCGTCGTACGATCTCTAATGTGTTACCTCCCCCATTTGTAAAATTAACCCTTCATTCAGAACAGAGCGGATTATCCAAACAATACTGCTTTACGGCCACTCATTAGGCTACCTGGAACCTTAAACGCAACAGCCACGTAACTTACGGGCCTCTTGGTCATTCACGGGGTAGTTACGAAAACATTTCGAGAAAGTTATAGGTAGACTAGGTGGTATTCACAAAATCAAACTTTAGTGTCTCTTAAAGTAACGAGGCTCTTGAAGTTACGTGCTCCTCAGAAATGAAGATTGTCCACGCTAATTTTGCCTTAAAATTATCAGTGTAGATCAAACTTAAAGAAAAGATGGTCCACAATCCATTTAAGGTGCCCGCCTGGCAAACATTTTGAATGCTCCCATGGTTCTTCCCTAACATTGAAAATTTATTCTCAGAATGATAAACTATTATAATGGCAGAACAGATTGTATCTCCAGTACAGTGTATTCGAATGTTGTGTCTGCCACATCCGATAGTTGTGATTGAGGCAAAGTCGTGAACTGGTCGCCTATCAGTGAGGAGGACAAATAGTCAGTGTACCATGACATCGAGATCAGAAATTAATGATAGAGTTATCCTCGAGTGTGTCAGTACTAGCTGTATTATTAATTGCTCTGTAAACGAATATGTTTAATTCACTGAAAAATCGTATGATGATATTATGTCTGTCTTAGTCAAGGCTAGCCATCCGCTGTCTAATGAAAACAGTAAGACTGGCTACATTGTATCAGGCTGGAATGAACATCCCAAGATTTGCATGAGACTACAAAGAGACCAATGACATAAGGTCTATAACGGTAAACTCAGATGTGAGTTCATTTACTGTTTCGATGGACAAATTTTAACCATGGATTGTATCACATGCCTGAAACTTGAGAAATATTTGTTCATTCGTGTGGACAAATTTCGCGAAAAAAAGGAAATTTAGCAATGCCGGGATTGGGGGTGAGCTTTGTGTCGTGAATCATACATTAGGTAAACATGGTAAAGTGATCCGGTGATATTTACAGCAAAGGCTAGCGTAGTAGTATAGACAAAACAAGCAGCCAGAGGATGCTAAATCCCCCGCCGAAATGGCAGCAATATTTGTTAGCATTGTTGGTCTCGGGGGATATACATGGGGGAGGCAACTGCTACTTCATAGGCGTTGGATGCGGAAGGGTCTTTCTGCCTTCCCAAGTTTTAAAATCAACTCAGAACGGTTGACTGGACGCTTTTTTTTGCTTCTGTAATATAGTTTCAATGCAGTGAAGCATGAAAATTATGTAACCGAGAGGCGACCCCAAGTGACATCTCAAGGCATATTATCTGCAAACCAAATTTGACGAGAAGCTGAATGCATCCTCAATCTATTGTCTGGAAACCAAATTTTAAATTTGCCACCAGGTGTCGCAACCTGTAGGTGCAAGTGGGCGAAATGCAATCCCAAGAATCATCTCACGACATGGTACTATGTATATGCATGACTAATTTGAGAATAATTCGATAAGCAGTTCTCAAGTTATTGCCCCGAAACCAAATTTCGAGCAACATTTCAAAGCGTTTCAAAGTGCTTGCAGCACAAGAGAACGGGAAGAAACCTAGTGGCGCCACTTACAGGCAGATCTTTCTGAAACGCAATACCAATGAACATCTTTTCACAAGGAATGCATATGCCAAAGATTGAAGAAACCAGATACAGTCCTCGAATACGATTGGAGGCATGCCTCTTGCATCTTTAGTAAAGGAAACATTCAATATTTGTGAAGAAAGTAAAAACGTAAAACTTAGAAAAAACATCATTAACATGGTCCCATAAGCTGCCTTGAGGGTAGGTACCTACATACCAAATTTAAAAGAATCCATTAAGGTCCAACAGTTACTGTCTGGAAATGCAATTTTATCTTGGCCCTCAGGTAGCGCCATGTGCAGGCAGATAGGCATAAACAATAATCCCAACTGAGATCTTGAGGCAAGATCCCTTGACATTGGAAATAGAAAATGTTAACTTGGCCTACAGGTGGCGCCACCTATGAGCAGATCAACAAGAAAAACAATACTAAGTGAAACCTTCAGGTAAGGTACATGTATACCAAACTTGGAAATAATTTATTCAAGAATTAAAAAGTTATTGTCCGGAAACATAATTTTAAATTAATTTTAGGCACCACCTATATGTGGATCAGCATGAAAAACAAGGCCAAACGAGAAATTGAGGCGAGGTACCTACACACCAAATTTGGAATGAATCGGTTCAGGTTTTCAAAAGTTATTGTCTGGAAACACTTAACTTAGCTTTCAGGTGGTCCCCCTATCAACATGGAAAACATTCTCAAGCCAGATCTTAGGCAAGGCACCACCACACCAAATTGGGCAAGAATCCCTAAGGTTTTCAAAAGTTATTATCTGGAGATGCAATTTTAACTTGGCCCGAGTTGGCGCCACCCAGAAGCGGATTGGCACGAAAAACAATTCCAAGCAAGATCTATAGACAAGGACATATTTACCAAATACAAAAACATGGGTCTGTGCCTGATAAATTGTAACCTTTTGGGGTTGCAATTATCCCAATATTGCAGACAACACACAAATTTCAGCTTCTGCCAAGATATATAGAAGATATATATATGCTCAAACACAATATATGAGGGTTGGGCGAGGGCTAGTTTGGGAGATAGACGGTGCGGCTCGGCGCCCTGAAAATGGGGACATGCTCTTCTTGAGGGTAGTGGTATGTGTGCTGACATGAAAGCCATAGAAAGCTTCCTGTACATGTAACAACCACACTGACAACTGCATGCCATCAGCGAGAAACGGAAGAAAGAAGAAAAAATGACATGCATTTAGGGATGCCTAATTATTAGGCAAAGCATTTTGAAGTTAACTCTTGTGAAGGATTTAAATGGAAACCACGGACATGTACAGAAGATTGGAACAAGACCCAGTAGCGCCACCTTCTGAAACGCAATACCAACCCACATCTGGTCTCAAGGAGTGTATATGCTAAATTTCGACAAAGCTTTTGGAAGTTATCGCCTGTGAAGAATTTGAACAGACACCCACAGACACAAAGAGAGCAAGACCCATTTTAACTGGAGCGGACACGAATAAGTGAAACTCAGTGGCGCCGCCTTCAGGCAAATGTTACTGAAATCCAGTAAGCAATCGCGTCTTCTCACAAGGAATGCATATGCCGAATTTTGGAAGAATCCAAGAAAGCGTTTGGAAGTTATCGCTTGTAACTGACATCCACGGACACAAAGAAGCAAGAATCATTTTGACCCAGTGGCGCCACCTTCAGGCAGATGATGCTGAAATGCGATACCTACTGGCGTCTTGTCGCAAGGAATGCATATGCCGAATTTCGGAAGAATCCAACAAAGCGTTAGGAAGTAATCATTCGAACAGACATGCACGGACATCCACGGACATGCACGGACACATAGAAGCAAGAACCATTTTAAAGTCCGCCGGCCGCATTGCGGCGGGGGACAAAAATAGGTGACTTAAGTTTATGAATTAAAATATAGTGAGCGTTTTCTTCAAGCTAACAATGAATACTTTGCCTAGTTAGAAGTCTATTTATCCCATTCAATGTATATCGATCAGACAAACACAACTAAACATTGTTCATGTTGTTGGTACAATGACACGGTCTTTCCATGACGTCCCTCAAAGGGTTTATTTCGCTGTATTGGGATGTCGCATATACCACAAATACCAAGTGGAAACATTTTCTGGAAAGTTTAGTTTGTCTAATTAGATTGCGAGAGCCTTAGATCGAGTGTGAACTTTCATCGTTATGTGCCGTTGTTCAAACAATTGCGAAAAGTTAAACTATTGAAAGTCTATTGTTTTTTATTGTGTTCAGTTCAATTATAGGGAAATGTAACATCACCTATGCAACGCAACAGCAATTTAATATCCAACACTTGATCATTGTAGTAGCACAGCTGACAGCTGACTGTGCTGGTGCTGGCAATTAAAGTCATGTCGTGTTACATATGCGATGCAGTTTTAATGATAATTGAACATCCGTCATTCAATTGACATAGATGCACAATGCATCATGGGCTTTATCATAGTTCCCAATCACCTCCTTCATGTAACATGACGTTAATTTATTTGCGACGGTTCCTTGAATCGGCTGGCACAGTCGGACTGGGATGTCCATAAACCTAATTTGATGCGTCGGGTTACATCACTGTCAATTCAAATCACTCGACCGTTAACATCGATCTTATGACTTGTAGCCAAATGAACGATCTATTCTCATAGCCGCTTGCTCCTAATTCTTTGTGTATCGCGTATACCAGTCGTATGATGGCCGAGAGGGGCCATCGAGCATCGCCCATGAAACATTTTGGGCGATATTGCGATATTGCGATATTGCGATGCGATAACGCGAAAACGCGATATTGCGATATTGCGATATCGCGATATTGCGATGCGACAACGCGATATTGCGATATCGCGCTATTGCAATATTGCGATGCGATAGCGCGATATTGCGATGCGAAAATGCGATATTGCGAAATATCGCGTTATAATTGCGCGATAATCGCGTTATAATTGCGCGATAATCGTGTTATTTTTGTGCCATAATCGCGTTATTTTTGCGCGATAATCGCGCTATTTTTGCGCGATAATCGCGAGATAATGAGCGATATTGTGAAATATCGCTTTATAATTGCGCGATAATCGCGTTATTTTTGCACGATAATCGCGTTATAATTGCGCGAATCGCGTTATAATTGCGCGATAATCGTGAAATGTCGCGTTATTTTGAGAAGTAGTATGAGTAGTATATAAAATACCGATTCATTAACTTTCTTGAGGTCGAGGCGTGGGGCGATGACGTCACGGATGGCGATGACGTCACGGATGGCGACGTCGCGATGACGTCATGGATGACGTCACATCCTGTCACATTACTTCCGGTGATATCCGAGTTACTTCCTATGACATCATTTCGGATCACATGAAGGCCCAGCAAGAGTCTTCTGCCCCTACATAAGACCCCAGTAACTTCCCATGTTAATCTCATACATGCATGGGATTGTGTATTTTACTATGGGTTGTGGCACCTTGTTGTTTTTGTCTCGCGATGTAGAACACGATGAGTGGGTCTCGAGGCCAGGGGTTGGCTTTCGATGAAAAGTGCAGGCAGGTCTGGGGTGGACATGTTATGTCGATTCTGGCGCAATGGACAATGTTAGTCTCAATGGGAACCCACTCATGGACATTTGTGGTATCGGGTGTGGCGCTTGTTTTCTACATCTCGAGCTGTATAACACGATGGGAGGGTCTCGAAGCCATGCGTTGAAAAGTGCAGATTGTGGTGGACGTTTTGGGGTCTAGGTGGACCCATGTTAGTCCGATTTTGTTGTGTGAGGTATCCGTTTGAATCAGCGTCCAACTGGATGGGTGTAGGGAGGAAATATTGTCTATCTGCGCATGCGCAGTTGAAAAGGTGTATTTGTATTGACGGGAGTCGAGATAGACCAAAAGTGATCCAATTGGGCTGTTGGAGGTGTCATCGTGAAGCTCTTGTGGGGAGCGTCCGACTGAACTAGTGTGTCGTTAGTTTTCAACATTCTGCGTATGCGCAGACAGAGAATTGTGGAGAAAAGGGCATTGGAAGGGACGTATTGGGGTCGAGATGAACCCATAATGCTGCGAATGGGTCGGGGAGCGTATCAGTTTGAAGCTCTCATGAGGTAGCGCCCAACTAGGCTGGTGTAAAGTAAAAACAGCGCAGGGTATGGGAATAGACGTTTTGGGGTCGAGGTGGGCCCATAGTGGGCGCACAGTTTCGGGGATGGTTTCCATGTGAAGCGCGCCTTCAGGCAGATCAAGTCATGGGTGGGTACATGTTGTCTCCGAAATGAAACACGGACTTTGCCTCTAAAATACCCCTATCAATCAGGTCTAGAGGGGTTAATATGGTTCCCAGCGGCCTGCCGAGATATGCAGATTGGGTTAGCGGGTGTATGCTTTCCCCGGTAGTAAAACAGTGGAATACATAAACCCCCACGTGCGAAAAGACTGACTTTATATGGTATCGATAGGCGAGCAGCTCTTCCCTGTTAGAGTTACCTCCCCCTCCTGCCTAAAAAGGGTTTGGGTTAGGGTTAGGGCCCTATGGCCAATTACCTATATGACATTATCTATCCAGGCAATTGTAAACTTTACGTTACATTTTGTCTGACCATAAGTAATCATTAAGTTACAAGGTTTGTAACGTATATACGGCTATAAATGTCATGGCAAAACGACTTATAGCTATAACTGACACAGCTATAACTGAAATGCACTCCCGAAGATTAACATTGGAAGTCACTGGGGTCTTATATAGGAGATGTGACGTTATCCGTGACGTCATCGCCACGTCACGCTACAGCCTCAAAAATGATAATGGTCTTTTCTATACTACTCATATTACTTCTCAAAATAACGCGATATTTCACATTATCGCGCGATTATCGTGCAGTTATAACGCGATTATCGCGCAATTATAATGCGATTATCGCGTAATTTTAACGCGATTATTGCGTGATTTTAACAGGATCATCGCGCAATTATAACGCGATATTTCACAATATCGCTCATTATGGTGCAAAAATAACGCGATTATCGCGAAAAAATAAAGCAATTATCGCGAAAAAAGAACACGATTATCGCGTTATCGCATCGCAATATCGCGTTATCGCATCGAAATATCTCGTTATCGCATCGCAATATCGCGATATCGCAATATCGCGTTATCGCATCGCAATATCGCGATATCGCGTTTTCGCGTTATCGCGTCGCAATATCGCGTTATCGCATCGCAATATCGCCCAAAATGTTTCAAGGTCGATGCTCGATGGCCCCTCTCGGCCATCATACAGTCGTCAATCTGTACGAGATAGATTCTCGGTCCTTTTTGTAACGCGTAGCCATGATTGACCCGTCCTGTTAAACGATCGGTGAATTAACACGGTAGCTGTGTGCGATTGTAGTGGTGATTTTTGGAATATGAATTACATCAGTGCGGAAAACTATAAATACAACAATATGTGTAAGAAAGAGTTATCGATCATATTGGGATTGGAGTCGTATTACCAAAAGAAAAAAAAAGAAAAACAACGGGAAAAGAAAAATAATGAATACTGGCGATGAGAGGAATTGAATCACAGACCTGTCGATCCGGAATCCGACGTCCAGACCATTGGACTGTCTTATTCTATTCGTTGAACAGAGTGAAAATAACGTATAGAAATCAACAATATCATAGAAACCGGTGAACGACATGTTCAAAGGCAGAAATACTATTTTTCTAATATCTTCTAAAGTATCAACGCTACAAGCTTGAAATTTCGCAGGCTACCTGATACTTATATTCTCATTTCCGTATTAATAGGAAGCTGATTGAGTGCCTACTTTCCCCATGAGATTGAAATAGTTAAATTTTCGGTTTTCGTCAGATATCTGCTATAGCCTACTTTCTCCTAACTTTTTTCTTGTTCTAGTTTCTTTTATGTTAGCCAAGCTAATGACCTATACTAAAATGCTAATTTCGAGTCCAACCGTGAAAATGTAAAGGGCCATAACTCAAGAACCAAGGTCAAGGTCGGGTCAAAATTGTTCCGACTTCATTCTTGTATAACGAAGAACGTGTGTGCTAAATTACAGGTTCTTTGTCCGCATATTTTCTCCGAAAATCAAGTAAATAATGTTTTCTATCACGTGATATTCAAGGTGAAGATCACATCGGATCGTTTTGCGATTATTGTCAAACGGAATACAATGGACTGTTCCCTCTTGTGTTATAGTTTCAAAACTGTCAATGACCTACTTTTCGAGTCATATTTTCGATTTTCGATTGCTTATTGCTCCATAGGTCAAGGTCAAATCTGAATTTTGATATCCTCAGTCAATGCGTGTCATGTAGGTCACCTGATTCAATTCGCAGTCTGAATGGATAGGCCGTTCAAGACTTGGCTTCGAAACTTTCATCTAATATTTCCGCTACAACAGATGTCAAAGATCAGATCTGAGGTCATATTGTGTTAGGACATCGAAGTATCCGTCAGTGTTCAAACAAACAGCATCTTAGCTTGTGCCCTTTTTGAAGTAAAGGTTTTGAAAAATATCAAAGGGAAGATAACTATTTCCTCTTGTTACGTAGCAGTTCAAAAATAAAACTGGAACGTGACCATAGACAAGACTGGTGGATTCTCATATTTCTCACAGATCTGTTGTACAATACAGGCTGTAGAGCGAAGATACGAAAAACACCTCTAGGGGAGATAACTCGAAACCTACATAGTTAATTAGTCCATTTTGTAGAGAAATCCTTTTAACTCTTATTCTCATAATTTGAACTACGTGCCCTTCTTCGTTCGACAGTATTACCAAATTACTATAAAAATGTACAAGCATATTTCACATTAGATCAAAGTCAAGGTCAAAAGTGAATACTTTCAGCCAAAACTTCAGGATTGCCTCTACGCATGTACCAAATATCTAAGCTACAGATGCAACCGTCTAGCTGTTATTTTCAAAAGTGGAATAATAATAATAATAATCAGAAGAATAACTATAGGTCTTTCCATTCCATTCGAAATGGAAAGATCATCATAAACTGTTTCTTCTATTATTGGTGTAACATCATACAGCGATATTGTTAAGTGCCGATATGATGGTTACAAATCGATCCTTAGTGTTGCAGTGAATGACTGAAGTAGATCTGAAAAGGATCTGTATCATAATCTGGAAAGATATGCTGCAGTACATCCGGACAATGTTCAATGACCTGCCTTATTTCAAACACTATCCAAAACTGGAGCTACGAGGATAGTGCATAAGACACCAAGAGTTGTCACCCCTGAAACAACTTTCAATATAATAACTCATGGATATGGATAATGGATAATGCATACCAGTATTGCAACATAAATATTTCATTTTAGTTAAACAATGCAGTTTGACCAGTACATAATGAGCTAGCCAGCTTGGACAATCGCTATTATCTTCCATTACCAGATCATAGTAAAAATCCGTCATTTGAGATGGTTTGTTATTATGACAAAATGTTAAATACTATATTTCCGATGGGGTAATAGCTTTAAAGTTTCGAGAGAAAGACATAAGTACCCTTCGTCTTCACGGGAACAATATCTGATATAATATTCAAGCGTTTACATACAATATTTATTATTTATTTTGTTTTATATAGAATTTCTGTTTTGTGTTGCCCGTCTGAATAGTCGGCGTGCCTGTTGCGAATTTTCTATGAGTCAAATACGATTTATAAATGGAGTATGTATAGCCAGTCGTGACTTTGTATCAAACAACCAGAGTGCGTGACGAGGCGTTCATCGTGGAAGTCTCGTTCGAAATGCTATTCATTATTCGAGTTATTTTGAAAGCAGTTCCGATACTTTACCCATAACGTATTCACACTGCTTCATTCGTGTGCCTTGTTTCCATCGTAACAGATAACTCAAGTAGAGTTAGGGTAGAATTGTTCATTTTTTATGATAGAAGCATCAAAGTTGATATGAAGGTCATTCTGTGCAGGCAGGTCAATATTCGAAGGTGAACCACCTTCATCCCCTCAAGTGACGGTCATTTCTGGCCGATTTTATACACGCAAATTTTCCGATATTAGCTATCTGACTTTTTAGTACCACCGTAACTAGAGAGCTAATACTTTCCACAATATATATCTTGGTAATGCTCTACCAGAAAATATAGACCGCTCTGATCACGTCACCGTGACGTCAAAAACTTGAAATGCAGTTTCGAAGTTTTTTTTACCTTTGTTTTCTTTTCTCGAATTTACCCTTCAAAGCTGGAAAGAATTGGAGAATAATTCTTAGAGATGAAATAAAGCAATTCCCGATATTTTGACAAAAGAAAAAGATTTTAGTACCAGATTTTAGTGATGGCCGCCATTTTATTTACCCATCCTGCAATCGGACAGAGGCGACACTACGGTGGTTTCTTCATGGCCGAATGGCATGGTCCTTTCATGAAGCGCCAGGAGAAACTTCAAGATAGCGACAAAGGGAATTTAATAAAAATATGCGTTCTTCGATATTTCTACAAAATGCGTGCATTTTCTACTGAAAATGCCAGAAATTTATTTATTTGGCCTAGATATTTTTTTTTAGTTTACAGAGCAGGGGTAAAGTATAATTTATAAAAACACAAAATGTTCAAAAAAACAGGAACAGAAGTTTTGCAAAAAATAATTTTCGTGTATGACGTCAATGTGACGTCATTAGACCAGGCGATTCTATTCTTCTTTTGTTGGAGAGCTTGACTTAGATATATAATGGGTGAATTTGTATCCCCCTAATTAAGGCCTGGTAATGGAAATATTCATGGGAGAGGAACATTATCAGTTGGAGAAAAGGGGGACATTTATAACCATCGACGTGGCTGTGACATCGGAGTTCAGGGTGATTCACCTTCAAATATTGATCTATCTATACAGGATCACCTACATGCCGATTTTCAAGTTTATATCACAAAAGCGAACGACTGTAGCATTGTTCTACATAAATGTATTAGACTACATGGTTGATCGACTCACTCAGCAATTCATATTAGTTTATTCTTTCTTATTAGATGTTGAGTTTTTTTGACATGAACATGCTTCTGCGGACCCGCATAATCATTCAAAATAGTTTGAACTTTTATTTGTATCGGAGCTTACTCTTTTTAGTGTTTTTGCTGGAGTGCGTATTAATTTGATAGCTAAGCTATGGAACATTGTTATTGTCGCTCTTTAATTAATTGATCGCCGTACCTGGATATAATGCTTATTGTTTTGGGAAATACAGTTAAGGAAGCCTGTAAGAGCCATACTGCCAGTTGCTGGTGAGTAGTATATAAAGGACCGATTGACGTGCATTTTGCCGGGGGAGAAAACTCTTTGAGGCGCTAGGCGGCGTGAAGGTTTGTGGAGGTCACGGGGCGGTCAAGTGGACTATAGTTCCGACAGGTGGTGCCACCAGGGTGACGTCACTTCCCATCTCTATGTGGCATGTATTCCTCCGCGGTCTGGCGGTGATGCGTTCTGCTTCCGCTGACAGAAAGTAGTCCCAAAGACGTGGGCTACAATAAGGGCCTGTATTATACAATATATGAGGAAAATGCCTGTATGGGGTATGGGGGTGATCATTTATTTTATTTTTTTTATTTTACTATTGGGTGTGTTTGGTGGGAGGGGTCTCGAAGTTAAGCGCGGAAATTTTTCGAAAAGTTCACGGAGGTGTGGATAGGCCCATAGGCCCATACTGGTTATGGGGGATAGGTCCATACTGGGAAATTCACACATGTTCATTGTCATATGGGTTGTTTGGTCTTGTTTTTCACGTCTCACCATGTAGAACACGATGGGAGGGGTCTCGAAGTTAATCGGCGACATTTTTTGAAAAATTCACGGAGTTTGGGTAGGCCCATAGGCCCACACTGGCTATGGGGTATAGGTCCATACTGGGTAATTCGCACATGTTCATTGCCGTATGGGTTGTTTGGTCTTGTTTTTCACGTCTCGCCATGTAGAACACGATGGGAGGGGTCTCGAAGTTAAGCGGTGATTTTTTTTGAAAAGATCACAGATGTCCGTATATAGCCCCATATAGGCAAGGTGCATACTGAGAAATTCGCACATGTTCATTGCGATATGGGTTGTTTGGTCTTGTTTTTCATGTTTCACCATGTAGAACACGATGGGAGGGATCTCGAAGTTAAGCGGTGAAATTTTTGAAAAGTTCAGGTACCGGCTAGGTGTGTATATAGGCCGGTTGGCCAATACTGGCTATGGGGGATAAGTCCATACTACTAAACTCACACATGTTTATTGTGATATAGGTTGTTTGGTCTTGTTTTTCACGTCTCACCATGTAGAATACGATGGGATGGGACTCGAAGTTAGGCGCTGACATTTTTTGAAAAGTTCATTGAGGTCTGGATAGGCTCATAGGCTCATAGTGGCTACGGTGTATAGGTCCATACTGGGAAATTCACACATGTTCATTGCTGTATGGGTTGTTTGGTTTTGGTTTTCACGTCTCGCCATGTAGAACATGATGGGAGGGGTCTCGAAGTTAAGCGGTGAATTCGAAAAGTCCAGGTGCCGGGTAGGTCTGCATTTAGGCCTATAGGCCTACAGGTTCAGTGGATAGGTCCATACTGGGTGGACGTTTTGGGGTCTAGGTGAGCCCCTAATGGTCCCATGGTGTCGTATGCGGTCTTGTTTTGAAGCTCTCATGGAGGAGCACCCCACTGAACTAATGTATCATCCGTTTTCAATATTCTGCGCATGAGCATTCTGGTCGTAGTATAGAAAGCAGGCATTTTGGGGGTCGTGGGGTGTGTTTGGGGTAGAGATGGACCACTATTGGTCCAAATGGGTCGTGAGAGGTGTCAAAGTGAAGCTTTTGTGGGGTAGAGTCAGAATGGCGCGTTTTTTTATTGCAAGTCGCGTCAATCTGCGCATGCGCATTTCGGTGTAGTAAGTAAAGTGGCCATTTTGGGAGTGCGTGTGGGTGTGTCTGGGGTAGAGAGGGGCCATCCTTGGTCCGAATTCGTCGTGTGGGGTGTCATTTTGTAGCTTTCGTGGTATAGACAACGATTTGAGGGATGCCCATGTCATCTGTGACGTCACCGGTGACGTCATCAGTACGAGTAGTAGCGAAAGTGATCATATTGAGGGGTGCGTGGGGGTGTGTTTTGGGTAGAGATGCACCATTCTTGGTCCGAATGCGCCGTGCGGGGTGTCATTTTGTAGCTCTCGGGGTGTATACCCAGAATTAAAGGATGTCCACTGCATCTGTGACGTCATCGGTGACGTCACCAGTACGAGTAGCATCTTGTAGTACTCGTGGTGGAGACCCCTATTTGAGGTATGTTCACGTCATCTGTGACGTTATCAGTAACGTCATCAGTGGGCATTTTGGGGGTGTGATGGAAGGTGTTTTGGGTACAAATAGACCATACTTCGTCCAAATTTGTCGTGTGAAGTGGCATCTTATAGCAACGCCCGTCAACGCCAAACGCCAACCGTCTTTACGTCTTAACGTCCTAGCATAACGCCTTGACGCCAGGATATAGACATATGAGAGAAAGACAACAAGAACAACAAGGATAACACATGAGAGAACAACAACAACAAGTTTTTATATAGTTTATTCTCCCCAATGTTACATCATACCCACGCTGGGGGAGCCACATTGGGTATGTTTGCAATTCGAGAAGTCTCTTGTCCACACAGACACCGCCATTTGGCGCTGTATCTGTCGTATTCGTTCTTCCCAGTTAGATGTATTCTCGGCTGCTTTTGTTCAATCAGAAGCCGTCCTTAAGAATGTCCCATCTTCGGCCATGTTCGCTCTCATCCGTTTGTTCTAGTCGTCGTCGGGCAGTCCAGGATATTGTCCAGGTAACATGTCCTGAAAGAGTTGATTGCGCATTCCGATCGCATTTTCCAGGGCATCGGTGGATGGTAGCCCCATGTCCTCTTACAAGTGGCGCTTGGTCTTCATGATGGACGTGTACGTGGGGTAGCCTTTCATTTCAAGCGGCAGTAAGGTATACTGTTCATAGATCGCCATGACGGTTTTCCTGATGCAGGGGCGCATTTGGATGTACGCCTGTTGTAAGTTATCCTGTCCGGCATCATCGATCGCTGCAGCGTGTGTATGGATAGCTTCATGCACAATACGATCCCAGAAGGTAGGTTCTACCTCACTTTCCTGGGATGTAGGCTGACTATCTGAGGTAAAGATCTCCGTATCAGTAGATAGACTCTCAGCAATCTCGGATTCGGTATCAGTCGATGGACTCGCAGCAGTCTCTGTATCAGCATCCGCCTCAACGGACTGCTCGGATTCTTCAATCCCATGTATATTTTTCTGGTGTCGCATCATATCGTAATGTCTGGTGAACGTGCGTTCACAAGTATAAGCCATGTTGACGGTTGAACATCGACTGCGCGTGTTTTGGGAATACACTTTCATAGAGAGTAACGCCCACCAACGCCCATTGTTACGCCTTAGCGCCCTATCTGTACGCCTTAAAGCTCGTCTCAACGCCTTAGCACACTTTCTTAACGCTTTAACGTCGTTTAATGATGCGTTCGAACGAATGTTTCTGTTGAGCTATTGCTCTGACATACGCCGCTTTCCAGTTCATGCTCGAGGTTTTCAACATCGGCACTGTTTTTTTCCGATTTCCATATGAACCGCATCCTTATCCAACAATTTCATATGTGTCACGAGGTCGACTTACTGCTGACGTAAAGCCCGTCGTAGTCTGGGTGCCAATCCGTTATCGGCTAAAATTGCGGCTTCCTTTTTCGAATACCCTTTGTGTTGAAACTTGTTATCAGTGGCCCTCAACGTCTCCCCCATCTCTGCGTCCTTACTTTCTTTGAACAAATCCTTCCATAACCTCGAGTTCACATTATGTTCATTCCCTTGCACGGGTTCGGGTTAGTCCTTCACGGTTGGGTGATATTCCGCTACTGATGGGATGAAGCAGTCCCGCTGTATGGGGTGGGTTGTTACTGCTGGACGGGTACTGCGAGGTTTGGACTCGGCGGATGGTGTAGGAGTATATGACGTTGCAGTGATCCCTCGCCGGGTAACAGGTGGGTCGTCATCCGGCGATCTCCGGGGGTATGGACTTTTAAATCTACGACCAGGTAGCCGTACGGACGACTTGTCGCTCCTTGAAACGCCTGCATGAAATGGTCGATGTTTTGAGGATAAATTCGGCTACCAAACACACGGATTTGTGCTCTTTCGATGGGATTGGGGAACAATTGGAGAAGTATTGGCAGTTCAAGGCAATATCTCTGGACGCCTTCCCTTGAGGAAAGAGAATCTGGGTCAAATAGATGACGGACAGATTTCGATGATGGGATCCTTTAGTAAACAAGACGGCGACGTGTGACTTGTCCTTGGCCGCACTCATCAGATCATCTAGCACTACCACGTTGGTCTGCTCGGGGTCAAAGTAATTTGGGGTCAAACACCAAACAACACGTGTCGGAGCTGGGGTTGCCACACCTTCCTCTAAGAACTTCATCACCCATGATGTCTTTCCACATGCCGTAGGGCCGCTCACCCTCATCGTATAGGGATGCTCTACTGCTCTTGTTGGACCGATAGCGGGACTCGGCGGAGTCTCTTGGTTGTGTTTGCGTTGAATGTGCCAGAGCATACTATCGCGAGGAGAGAAGGTTCTCTGACAGAACGTACACGTACACGACATGTTCATCAGTCGACCAATACATATGGACTGATGAGGGACACCTGTTCATTCCTATATTTACAGACACCCCCACCAACACCACCACACACCAGTTCTACCACCACCACACACTACCGCCACCACCACACACCACCACACACCACCACCACCACCACCACCGGGCGGTGACGGGCGTCAACGCTCGGTGGTGGTGGTAGCTCCCGTGTGGCAGAGCTCTTGGATCGGAGCTTTTGGAGCTTAAATCTTGTGAAGCTCAGTGCTCGGAAGTGACGTCATCGCATAAATGCGCACTTACCTGTAGTGCACCCTATACCCTATAGCCCGTAGGGTATAGGGTACGCCAGGGTGCGGGTGCACCACAGGAACGAGCTCCGAGTTCCACAAGCTTTGAGCTCCCAAGACCTCCGAGCCAAGAGCTCTGCCACACGGGAACGACCACCACCACAAACCGGGCGTTGACGCTCGTCAACGCCCGGTGGTGGTGGTGGTGGTGATGGTGGTGGTATGTGGTGGTGTGTGATGGTGGTGGTGGTATGTGGTGTGTGGAACACAATGACAGAGCACAAATCCGTGTGTTTGGTAGTCGAATTTATCCTCAGAACATCGACCATTTCATGCAGGCGTTTCAAGGAGCGACAAATCGTCCGTACGGCTACCTGTTCGTAGAATTAGAAGGTCATACCCCCGCCGGCTGACGACCCACCTGTTACCCGACGAGGGATCACCGCAAAGCCACATACCACTACACCATCCACCGAGTCCACACCTGGCAGCACCTGTCCAGCAGCAGCAACCCACCCCCATACAGCGGGTCCGCTTCATACCATCAGCCCCGGAATATCACCCAACCGTGAAGGACCAACCCGAACCCGAACTCGAGGCTATGGAGGGATTTGTTCAAAGAAAGTATGGACGCCGAGATGGGCGAGACGTTGAGAGCCACAGAAAGTTTCAACACAAAGGGTATTCGAAAAAGGAGCCGCAATTTTAGCCCATAACAGATTGGCGCTCAGACTACGACGGGCTTTACGTCAGCAGTAAGTCGACCTCGTGAAACATATGAAATTGTTGGATAAGGATGCGGTTCATATCGAAATCGAAGAAACAGCGTCGATGTTGAAAACCTTGGGCGTGAACTGGAAAGCGGCGTATGTCAGAGCAATAGCACAAAAGAAACATTTGTTCGAACGCACCATTAAACAACGCTAAATCGCTAAGAAAGTGTGCTAAGGCTTTGAGATGAGTGTTAAAGCGTTGAGACGAGCGTTAAGGCGTACATATAGGGAGTTCAGGTGTAACAGTGGGCGTTGGCGGGCGTTAATGTCTATGAAAGCAAGTGTATTCCCAAAACACGCACAGTCGACGTTCAACCGTCAACATGGCTTATACTTGCTCTGAGTGTGAACGCACGTTCACCAGACATTACGATATGATGCGACAACAGAAAAATATACATGGGATTGAAGACTCAGAGGAGTTCGTTGAGGATGCTACAACCCGTACTGGTAACGTCACCGATCACGTCACAGATGCAGTGGACATCCCTCAAATCGGGGTCTACACCCCGAGAGCCACAAGACGACACCCGAAACGACGCATTCGGGCCAAGGATGGTCCATTTCTACCCCAAATACCTTCCCCCAAGATGCTCACTTTCGCTACTACTCCTGCAGATGACGTCATCGATGACATCACAGATGCTGTGGACATCCCTTAAATCGTGGTCTACACCACGAAAGCTACAAAATGACACCCAACACGACGCATTCGGACCAAGGATGGTCCCTCTCTACCCCAAACACACCCACACGCACCCCCCCAAAATGGCCACTTTACTTACTACACCAAACTGCGCATGCGCAGATTGACGCGACTTGCAATAAAAAACACGCCATTCTGACTCTGTCCCACAAAAGCTTTACTTTGACACCTCCCACGACCGATTTAGACCAATAGTGGTCCATCTCTATCACAAACTCACCCCACGCACCCCCAAAATGCCTGCTTTCTTTACCACGAACAGATTGCGCATGCGCAGAATATTGAAAACAGAAGATACATTAGCCCGGTCGGGTGCTCCTCCATGAGAGTTTCAAAATAAGACCTCATACGAGACCATGGGACCATAAGGGGCTCACCTAGACCTCAAAACGTCCAACAAGTATGGGCATATCCACTGAGCCAGTAGGCCTATGGGCCTATATACAGACCTACCCGGCACCTGGACTTTTCGAAAAATTTCACCGCTTAACTTCGAGACCCCTCCCATCGTGTTATACATGGTGAGACGTGAAAAACAAGACCAAACAATCCACACAGCAATGAACATGTGTGAATTTCCCAGTATGGACCTATACCCCCTAAGCCAGTATGGGCCTATATGGGCCTATATACAGACCTCCGTGAACTTTTCAAAAAAATTCGCCGCTTAACTTCGAGACCTCTCCCGTCGTGTTCTACATGGTGAGACGTGAAAACAAGACCAAACAACCCATATCACAATGAACATATGTAAATTTCCCAGTATGGACCTATCCCCCATAGCCAGTATGGGCTTATGGGCCTATCCAGACCTCGGTGAACTTTTCGAACAATTTCGCCGCGTAACTTAGAGACCCCTCCCATCGTGTTCTACATGGTGAGACGTGAAAACAAGACCAAATAACCCATACGACAATGAACATGTGTGAATTTCCCAGGATGGACCTATCCCCCCCCTCCCCCGGGTCAATATGGGCCTATATACAGACCTACCCCGTACTTTTCGAAAAATTTCACCGCTTAACTTCGAGACCCTTCCCATTGTGTTTTTCGTGGCGAGACGCGAAAAAGAAAACCAAACAACCCATAGTAAAATAAAATAAAATGACCATTTTCCCCGTATATTGTATAATACAGGCCCCTATTGTAGACCACGTATTTGGGATTACATTCTGTCCGCGGAAGCAGACCGCTTCACCGCCAGACCCCGGAGGAATACATGCCAAATAGAGATGGTAAGTGACGTCACGCTGGTGGCACCACCTGTCGGAACTATAGTTATCTCTCCCGGCGAAATGCACGTCAATCGGTCCTTTATATACTACTCTGGTGGTACACCATGGTAGCAATTAAAAGCAAAGAAAACAGTGAGCTTGACAGTATGTTTGGGCAGTGTAAGACCAGCAGAATAAACAAGATGACATTGTAACCAGAGCCTAATCTTGGAAGATTACCTCTCATTCCAATAAATTTGCACGCCCGTAATTTTAAGGTCGGAGGTTGTATTTTCTGTGATTGCCGTGCTTACATTTTAATATACAGTATTCATGTGCAGAATTCTGACATATCACACATGCAAAGATCTACTTACACAAGTGAAAGGTATATTGTTATCTTCGCTATCTGATCCATTATATCAATTATCGCTACCACTCGGACGTACTGCACGTGCGTGGTGAAAACATCAACATCACTTACATTGAGAGCATAACATTGACTTCTTTCATGACTTAGTAAGCTAACAACTATAGTCAGGGCTGTTAGGGATTTTTGGTTCACATTCTTCGAAAAGCACCAAATTTGGCCCATATGTCGCCTATACCATACTATTTCGATTTTTGACGGGCGCCAAGACGGGCGCCCCCTTGGGCCGCCATATTCGGCGAAATTCAATATGGTCGCCACCCGGGTTAGAGGTCAATCGTAGTTAAATAACTAAAAGGGCTAGAAATATGAATAATAGCACTTTTTAGTGGTTTTGGGGGTCGGAGAATCTGATCGTGATCTTATTTCAACGATTTGAGGTCAATTACAAGCGTCTAGTCCGTCATTCATAATCCAACCGTCGTCCATTAGAGAATATCCGCGTCCATAATCCAAAGACCTATTCCATTTTCCATATAACAGTATTATCACCAAATTCAAAAAGACAATCATAGTATACAAAAACATAGGCTTGTTTCCTGCAAGAGAGAAGCGGTCAACTGTTTTCAATGATGCCGGCAAGACATCATGATGTTCCAAAAATATCAAATCCGTATCGCTGATCAGTATTCTTAATCCATAATATTCGTTGTAAAGTCGTCATCTAAAGAATGATGTATCTCAGTCACGCTTTGATTGTGACTGTTCATATGAGTACCATGAGGTTCTTGAAGTACATGGGTTCATACGGCCCCTAGCCCCGGGTTAAGCGGAATTAGATACAAGTTACGAAACGTAGCGCCATAGATCTTGCACGCTACGTTCGTATTTTGCTATCAGCATGCGATATGTATCGCCAAATTTGAGAAACTTTGAGTGTAGGCGCTTGGTGGAATAGCCCTGTTTTTTAAGTTTCTGCACCAGTGTTTTGTGACGTTGATTAAAATCGTCACATTTAACACAGGATCTAGCAAATGCTACTAAGCGAGATATGTATACGCCATATGCAGGTCCCACTGGAATATTACTGTCCAGAAAGGGATAGTTTACGATGTCGAAATTGTAATCATCTCTGTTGTCATAAAGTCGACGAGAGAGAATGCCCGCTTCATTTTTATAGAGATATAGATCTAAATATGATGTGCCTGTAGGGCTATCTGTAGTTTCCTTTAAATCCAGTGAAGGTGGATATATCCTTCACTGCCTCATTTATATAGCGGTTATCCACAGCGAGAAGATCGTCTATATAGCGTTTGGTCACCCTTTAAGTTCACCCTGAAGGTCATTTTGGGGACAAATTCGCCATTATCAGTGGTTTTGGGGCAAGATATATAAACTGCCTCATTCTATTGGTTTCCAGGGTTGAGTAAGCCGAATCTGGCCTTATTTTGGCGATTCGGGGCAATATTTCATTTGAGAGTCGCGATAGAGGTCATCCGAACCAGATGACAATTGTAGGTATAACACCAAAAGAACCACAAATAATACCATAGAGGTTTGTGGCATTCTCCGATTCTGATCTTATTTTGAAGATTTGAGGTCACCCCATTTTGGGGTCAAAGGTCAAAGATCAACAGTTACCGCTAAGAACAATCGAACGAAGGTTATTCAGGAACAAACTATATTAAAATACTTCGGAGATGACATCTGCTGATAAAATGCTATAACTATGCCGCTACGCCGCTATGTGTATTTAAATGTTCGAAATACAATACAAAGACCGCTTTAGCAACAATATGCCAATGATTATTAGTACCTATACCTTCTGGCTTGCGCTCTCAAGAAACTGTGAAGTCGGGTCGCACCCAGTAAGGCTGTGGAAGAGGGGTAGTGCCAAGGATTTGACGGACCGAGATCGGAAAGAATGGTATGGACTGCAATGTCACAATATTTTTCTCCAGTAGGCTACCGAAGTCCACCAAGAGTTCCGATAGATCGTGGGTCTCCAAAGACCGGACATCGCTGTCCATCGTGCGAACATAGACTGCTGTATGACCCTCCTCCGTGGCATGTACTAGATGTAGGAGGACCCTGGTGTCCGCCTCGGAATGGTTGCAAGGTTGAAGTACTGTGAGGGCACAACGCCTGTTGAAGAACACGGACTCAAAACGGGTACACAGAAGGAGCTTTCCGCTCATGTCAGTCTTGGAGATTTGTGTGCTGTTAAATGAGAACGTTTCCTTTTTGTTAACATTTTTTAAGCAGCCTTGTATCTATTCATACTTTGGGATTTTAGGGGTTCAGGAAAAAATATTGTGGCATTCCAGTCCAAACCATCTGTTCCGATGTTGGTCCGTCAAAGTCCGTGGCACTACCTCTCTTTCACAGCTTAACGGGGTGCAAGACGACTTCACAGTTTCTTAGATGTGGCAAAAAGACCGCCTAGGCAGCCTGTACAAGCATATCGGACCTCACCGACACACTTGTGACTCTCACGCATGATCCTGACACTCTCGAGTCTGTGCATATGGAGCTTATAGAACGCTTCTTCGTACTAATGTACAGCAAGGGATGTGGTGCAGCCGGTGTCAATGAGGCCAAGCATCACCTCTTCACTACTGCAACCAGATAGCTGGAAAACATCCCACCTCCCAAGCCGCGCTTTTGCAGCATGTGAAACGAGCGCTGCGGCAAGCGAGTTTCTACTGGACTAGCTTCACTCCAGCAGGAAATCCCTGACTTCAGTGAGTGGAGCTGGCACAAAGATTGCACCAGTACATGGCAATCGCTATGGACCACTCTCAGCGACACTTCTATGGCATATGCCATTCTCATGCACTGCGGCTGACTCAAGGCATGCACGGGAAGGTGCAAATGCAACTGTGCCGATGTCCGATACACGACCCTCTGCAAATGCGAAGGCGGGTGCGTCGAGGGCGGTGATGACAAGTATTATTTATTGCTGGCACCATAGAGCGCAAGCCAGAAGGCATAGGTAGTAAAAGTAATCATTGGTATACTGTTGCTTAAGCGGTCTTTGTTTTGTATTTTGAACATTTAAATGCACGTAGCGGCATAGTTATAGCATTTTGTCAGCAGATGTCATCTCCGAAGTATGTTAGTAACATTTGTTCCTGAATAATCTTGTTTCGATTGTTTTTAGTAGCAACTGTTGATCTTTGACCTCCAATTCTCAAATGAGGTGACCATGACCTCAAATCGTCAAAATAAGGTCAGAATCTCATTCTCTGATGCCACAAAGCCCTATGGTATTATTTGTGATTCTAGCCCTTTTGGTGTTTCCTATATAATTGACCTCCGGTTGATCTCTGTTTCAGGTGACCTCGGTCGTGAACCTCACATGCAATATTGCCTCAAATTGTCAAAATATGGCCAGATTCGGATTACTCAACTCCGAAAATCGATAAAATGAGTTAGTTTGTATATCTCGACTAAAAACCACTAAAACTGACGAATTTGACCCCAAAATGACCTTTAGGGCGACTTTGACCTCAAATCGTTGAAATAAGATCAGAATCAGATTCCCCGACACCGAAAACCACTAAAAAGTTGTATTATTCATGATTTTAGCCATTTTGTTGTTTTAAATACGATTGACCTCTAACCCGGGTGGCGGCAATAATGAATTTCGCCAATATGGCGGCCCCATGGGGCGACTACCTTGGCGCCCGTCAAAAATCGAAAAGGTATTGTATGGGCGACATATGGGCCAAATTTGGTGCTTTTGGAAGAATCTGAACCAAACAGTCCCTTTTATGCCCTGACATCCCGGACTACTATGCAAATCCTAGGGGAACATATTATCAGTGCAGTGCATATCATTAATTACTGTTCTGGTGTGCTCTCACAATGATTCAGACTGTACAAATACAAGAGTCTACTCCGTCATGCAATATTCAGCCGTCGTTCATTAGAGAATGTTCGCGCCTATAATCCAAAGATCTAATTGCATGTAACATGATTAGCATCAAATTCGAAGAAAAACAATAATAGTATACGTAAACATACGACATTTTCTCGCAAGACAGAAGCGATTAATAATTTTCAATGATGCCGGCAACATAACAAGATGTTCCCAAATATCAAATCCGAATGACTGATCAGTCCATACGATTTTCGTTGTAAAGGCGTCATCTATAGAATGATGTATCTCAATCTCGCTTTGATTGTGTCTCTTCATATGAACAATATGAGGACCTTGAAATACAGGAGTACATACGTCCCCTAACCCAAGCTAAACGGCATTAGACACAAATTAGGAAGCGTAACGCCATAGTACATGTAGTTCTTGCACGCTACGCTCATATTTTGCTATCAACATGCGATATGTATGCCAGGCGACAACTTTTCTATCCCAAACCACATTTCGTATTAAGTCTAATACTAATATGGTAATTTATTTTTAATTTCAGCATTCAGAGGTATTTTCTCAGGAATAAAAGCTGCATCAAAATATGCAGTGCATAGGACCATTCATGTGGTATCTATGTAGATGTAGCCCTACAGCATGCGCCACAGGTGCACCCTGCCCGAAACGGTCAATCAGTGCTCCAGTGTGTTTGCTTTGATTTCTCAACCTTCACGCCGTATTTGAACTTCAATACAAACGTCTGACCATTTCAACTGATAGCTCGGTTTCTTCTAATTACGAAAATCCGTTTCTGTAAACGTCTCATCTCTCGCTTCTTCCAACGTTCTCACAGCGAACAATATACATTCAACGTCATGAAACGCTAGTTGCACATGCTCGACCGCCATGTGAGACATTCTCAATATTCAATGGAAAGCCTGGCAGGCCGACAACGAAGAAAATACATTAGTAAGACTTGAAAGCTTAGGTAGTGAAGAAAAAGAACGAATTCAGGGGCGTAATTCGTGAAGGTGGCTTTGTCAAACTGTATCAGTTGGAGAAAGTTTTAAACATTACAAATCTCGTTCTGCTCCCACTGGATATGTCCCGGTTCTGGATTATGGAGATCCCAGTTGCTAACACTCTCACAGCCGCGTCCTTGGCCGTGAAGTCGGCGTTGGTTATCAGTTTTAGGTACTCGCATACTACAGGAAATATATTTTCCGAGCAGGAATATCTCGATATAGTATTTAATTTTTTGTCGTTGTCTGAACCGCAACAAGAAACACCGGATCCAAACCAGTACGTAATGTATTATGGGATACCCCTGAACAATAAATATATATGCAAGCGTCTAGTCCGTCATTCGTTATTCATCCACCGTTTAGGAACCGATCGATGAAATCGCTATGAAGTCACTGGAATACTGAAATTGTTCCCTCGTCTCAATGTATCCTATGATGCAGCTCCCATCCTCATTCTCACCTGGCCTACCATTCGGGAGATACCGGCGATGACATCACTTGCGGTATGGACGTTATAGTGTGAAACACACCAATGTGTCATACACGACGACCTGGAAAACCGTCAAGCTCGTGTATGACAGTTTCTGTATCTTTTTGTTTGTTTTTAACCGGGGACACTTTGCACTACGTAGCGCACGATAATTTAACACGTTTCGATGAATATCGCCCATTATGTAATCAGTTATTACGGACGGATTAGTAATTTGTGATAACTGGTTATGTGTAATCGGTTATAACGGCATAAGTATTAGTTATTGGCAGATAAATCTGATGAAAAAAACTCCAGAGAAATGGAACAAAGAGAAGCAGAGAAGCGATCTTCGTCTCCGCTAGCTTCTTTGTATAACCCAGAACAAAACTTACTTAATTTTCCAAAGTATTTTCCACAGTATTTTGGACATACGAAGCAGGGTAGGCATTATGACTCCGACGCGAACTGAACTCTTAGAAATCCCCCCTCCCCCTCCCTAGTTGAAATCTTGCCTGTATTAAGTATGGCAACGGCAAATTCAGAATCAGCAGGTATTTTCATAAAAAATCTCCACAAATTTTCATCAAAAGTAGGTCATCTCAGAATTTGCTGGTAACGGTCCCCTATTGCACCTTCATGCCAAAAATCAAGGTTCCGGTGTCAACGGTTCTCCTTATTTTGCCGACGAAAGGATTCGGATGCACTGACTGACTCAGAAACGGATATAAATATGGGGCATAGCGTAATACTTTATTTCTAATTTTCAGCTTGAATAACTTGTGCCTGTGGCAAGTTGGTACGATGTGAATAATATGTAAAACACCCAACACTTGAGATATACTTGCTTTTAGAATATTCAAAAGTCATGTTCATTTCCTCATGTTTATTTCATACATTCCTTGGATTTTAAAAATGACATGACTTTGTACCGAAACAAGGAAGCCACCTTAATTCCGAACTAGCTTTTCTAGATTTCCTGCACATACGCAAATCTGTTTATTGAACACTATCGTGTTGAAGTTGTTTGACAATTACGGAGTGTCAAACTATTGGTAAAAGTTTGTTCGTCTATCCCACATTGACGTTCTTTGAATCATATTCAAGCTCTCCATACAAATGGACTAGGAGTGACCATGAACGTCACCCAATCACACATGCACCTGAATGCCAACGCGGGATAGGTTCTGGGCTTATTGGACTATTTCCTTACTCGTATGTCACATAGTGAACCAAGAGATACTGATTACAGTATATTGTTTTATACTTTTCTAGGAAGGCTGTGTAAAGAACATTTGAATGTGTCAAAACCACATCACTGTTCAGAAGAGATATGCATGTGAGATATATTTCGTATCTATTTACGCGTATTTGGTTGACTTATGGACTTGTATCCGGTGAGTATACTGCTCTCTATCTATAAATACCTGGCAATGAAAATATATCCAGACATGTATCTACTTGGCCTTATTGAATGCCTTAGTTCATTGATCATATCAGTGTTCAATAAAACTGGTCACCGGCATGGTAATATCAGAAGCCATGAAATTTCTTCAGTTCTACTACACCTAAATGTTCTCATTCTTTGGGATGCTTCTTTGATTATAGATTTGCTTGAATTCTCATTAACAATGTTCGGTAACATCATAGCGTATAGCTATCCCAGACTGTGGGAATTATCAATAAGCAAATATGCTGAAATTGCCCAAAGATAACTGCTACTCCAGAAGAAACATCATAAACTACACCTTTATTAAAATTTAAAGGGCTTACTCTCACATCGAGAGGAGAGACGATTACAATTATGACATAGATAGCTCCCCATTTCTGAATAGCAATATTCCAGAACCTGTACACGGCGTATACAAATATCGAATTGTAGCATTTGCCAGTTCCTGTGCAAACTGTGATGATACAACGTCAGTGAACATTAATGCATAGAATAAGGCTATTCCACCAAACGCCTCCATTCTAAGTTTCTTAAGTTGTGTGATAATTACGATCGCAGCGAACAATATCTCTGGCGCTAGGTTTCACAGTTTTTGCCTAATTTCTGCTTGAGTCGTTTGAACATCATTTGTTTTACATCTCCGTGGTGTTCACATGAATTTCAAACGATAAAAGCGTTCCTGAGATGCATTACACTATGAAGAACAATATGGAGATTCATTTGAATACAGAATGCTGGACAGAGGTAAAGATTTTATGTGAAAAAAATCATGAGGTTTTGATGTCATTGTTGAGAACTGTTCACCACTTCGTTATTGCAGGGAACCACCTTATGTTGTTTTTATGCATATTAATACTTAATGTCGTACGAAAAATCTCAAAAGTTATTTTTGCGGACAATGGCTGAATTCTGAAAGTCATATCTGACTCCTATACTAACTTCTACTAGACTTCTATACGTTATACCCTGATAAAGCCTTAGGTTTTCTCTGCGTTTGAAAGACACCCTCTGTCTATATATACATTCGGCATGATTTCTGTGTATTTCTGTTCGTCTACTGTAGAAAAGGTGCAACAGAAAACACAACCATTTAGAATAATGAAGAGTTGTCGTCCAGAGGGTAACATCATAAGAGTCTGATAATTAATGCCTATATTCGTGTCTTTAAATCGTTTGTGACACGGAAATGGATTCATGGTGGTAGCCGGGCGAATACCAAAAATCATTATTCTTACATTTCAGGCTTTATATGTGTAAAAATATCCGACATGGAACCAGTAACAGTGTCTTCCAGTGAACATTTTGTCACACTTCCGTGTGATTATAGAACTTCAAAGCGGGAAAGTGAGATCAATGTAAACTGGATTTTTGGGTATGAAGACATCCTTTATAGGGAACTATCTGGAAATGTTGTCGTTGATGAGTCATTCAAGGAACGAGCGTCAATGACGGGCACATCGTCGCTGCTACTGAGAAATCCGAGAAAGAATGACACTGGCTTATACACGTGTTCCATAATTGTTCCGGGCGATGATCCCCCAATAGACACCAAATCTGTCTATCTGACTGTGAAGGAACAAACCGGAGAAAAGTCATCTAGTGAGTTACTAATAACATGTATTGGTCATGTTATATATCGTGTACGTATTTAGAAACATGAAGCCTTTACAACCTGTGTTTAGAAGCTTAGGATAGTAAAGAAATCTTAATGTTCAATATGTTAGTCTCAAATGAACCTATTCGCATAGTGTCCCAATCAACGTAATACAATATACCTATTAATGGCAGCCAAAATGAGACGTTTGAGTCCGATCCGAATGTTGAAAGACCCACGTAATTAATTCACTTTGAATGAATGCAAAAGGAATCCATAAAACCACAAAGTCTCGTGTGATAAAATTGACCCACTTCTATGCCATAAAAGCAGACAACGACGTTTTCCGATACATTATATTCAAAATATGAAACCTATCATTTATAGCCCAATGCAAACATCTCGCCCGCAAAGCACTCCGCTGTGAAATGTTTTCGAATCTACTCACTTCAATGACGAACCTATTAAACTATATACCGTAGCTGATTCATCTTTGGTATAACAGTACAGAGTTTTGTATATATATATAAATATATATATATATTATACTCGCAGATAGACTGTAGACATGCTAATTTGTGATATATGTATGGACTCGACCTATCGTCCGAAGTGCCAAGATTACTGAATGTTATCTTTCATTTGCAGACAATACGGGAACTGTTGTAGTATCAGTGACATGTGGGATGTTTGCGATTATCATGTTTGCGCTTATTGTATGGGTGAGTATAATATTGTCCGTTAGAATACCTTGTAATATAATGCTGTAATTTGATTGGACGAACGCAGTGTTTTTGTCCGATTCCCTGTGTGGATGATAATTTTCGCACACGAGGGAAATATTGCTCCAGCCAGTAAATAGTGCCATTCAGTATCCCAAGATATTAAATGTACGAGGACAAATTTTTGTTTTATACTGATTTCAGACATTTTAAACGTAGTGAACAAGTACATGGCTCTTCACCTATATATCGTATTTATCAGTTCCTAGAAGCCCGTATAAACATCCACAGAGCCGTGTTCTTCCAACTTGTCACATATACGTAACCGGGTGGCTATGGTCACCTTATTCCAGTACAGACATTTGGATTATTGAGACATCATACGAATTTTGACTGTCTAATCAGGTGAGAAAATTCTCCATAGTCGGTAACCGGCTTTATAGCTTCTAACATTAATATATCAGCGATCAGTTTTCTTCAACGCCGATACTATTAATGGGGGCAGTTACCTATAACATGTTGGGAGACTGCTGTGAAAAGGCCTACATTTAGGGCCTCGCTCAGAGGAGGACCTAAACACAGAGCCTATTCATATTTCATATATCAAAATATTTCTATGTATCTCAGGAATATTTTGAGGCCAAAACATCTAAGCATTGAAAAAAAAATTTGACTCACTGACCTGTATTCAACAACAACAACAACGCTGATATGTGGGCTCATTTTTCACAAAATACATCAACTTCCGCTGACGGCTCATGTATCCACTACGCAAATGAGATGTTTATATTCACTACGACTCTTTCAAGTAACTCCAGTAGCTTTCAAAAAAGTGGAAATTTCTCTATCATCGCCAGCTCGATTTCAATGTGATATGTCATCTGTCAGAGTTACAAAAATGGCGCTCAAAATGATAGCCTCGTTTTGAAAAAAAAATCTGAATTCATCCATTCTGATTTTCCATCAATCTTTGGGCTGAATTTATATGAATACAATCTAAAAAAATGGCATTTTTAATTTTAAAATCAAGGTTTGAGGGGAATCCCAGCCTGTGACCTGAACAACATTGGGATACTCCCTCGTTTTTTGTACGTAACAGTGAAGGCCACCCTAATGAACTAAGACCGCCAATAAGGCCCTGGTGAGAGATTGTAGTATACAGAGTCGGGAAATCTCATGTGGATACGTGTCAGTACTAGGAAGCCGTTACATTCATTATTATTGAGGGTGAAGGTGATGACGTCTCTTCATGTGACATCAAATCCGGGCCAAAGGTCAAGTCCGATTTCGATGACGTCACGGATCACTCACATGTACAGTTCATTGGTTTACCCGGCACAGTGGGCGATGACCTGACACCCTCCCAATGACGTCAAGGAAAATTACCCGGTGCGATGGACAATGACCTGACACCGCGCCAATGGCCTGGCACCGTGCCAAAGCTGTGACGTCATCGCTCTACACAAGGTCATGAGAAAACTCATGTTCTTTTTATAGATCATTACGTCAGTTCTATTTATAGATCATTATACCATCGCTATTTATAGATCAGGACGTCATCGCTCTACGCCGGTGGCTATAAAAGGGAAGAAATTCTGAAAACTGTAGTCACTTTCCAGAATTTCAGGCGAAGCCATGTTACGCAACATAGCGAATGCACACGACAAACATTTAGTGAAGAAGCGTACGACGAACAACCGTGTGATTGACGTATCGACAAACACTCAGCGCGCAGGGTTCACCGAACATTGAGCATTATCTCCGGAAACTGAACAAAGACCTCGGCAATTCCGTGATAGTGAAAAATACCTAGGAAGATGCCGAAGACCGCGGAAGCTGACAAAAATACCTCGCCAACTACATCGGAAATCGTCGGACAGTGGATAATACCACGGCAATCAATGAATAATACCTCGGCAATTCCCGGACATTGGACAATACCTCAGAAGACATAGGCAATTCCCGGACACTGAAGACTAGCTCGGCAATTCCCGGCCAGTGAACCTCGGACGTCACGACATTAGGTCCTTCACGATGTATGACTGCTCGACCTGTTCCAAATCATTTACGAATCCGGACCATTTACGACGCCACGTGTCGTCCATTCACAACAACAGAGAGTATGCCTGTACGTGCTGTGGGAAACTAATCAATTGCCTAGAAAATCTACGGCGCCACAAACGGATAGTCCATGGGGCAATAAAGCATATATGCGAGAAATATGGTCGCTTTTTCTAACTGCCCAGTCAGATAAGACGTCATCACTGGACCATCCCTGGACGCACACAGTCCTATCCTCCTCCTCCTGACCCGGCACTCGGGGGTTCAATTGCTGAAATCCATTTCATCGAGGATCCGGTGGGCATCCCTTCTGATGCAGTGCCAAATACCAATGCAGTGAATGAAACCTACTGGCGCCAGTGGTGCCGGACCATCCATGAAGGCACATAGCCTTATCCTCCATCTGACCGGTCAACGCCGAAACACCCAATGGATGGTGAAGCGGGTCACCAATGCCACCTTCTTCGTCGCAAACTGACCGACCATCCCATCGGTGCCGTCATCCTTCTCCCGAAATGACTCAAACACAGAGAAGGCATGCATACGTTTATTATAGTGAGTGGGAGCACTGGCCGAAAATGTTTATTCCTCCAAAAGATGTCATTGAATCACTCTTCAAAGTCAATATTTTCGTTTATAAGCTCAGCCGTGACGTCGACGACGATGATCCTCGTTTCATGGCTCAGCTGATCCATCGATCTCCATTGAAGTATGACACCATCCTCAAAGTCAACCTTCACCATGAAAGAACTCTCGGGCATTTCCCTTATATCACTAACATGAACACGTATGCCCAATCATATCCCGTTTCTCAAAAAAGATATATTTTTATTCCAACCACTCATAACGATATACCAACGTGTACTGGACTCCCAAAACGCATAAATCAGCATACAAAGTTAGATTCATGGCTGGTTCTAAAAGCTGCACCACCAAGCTTCTTTCAATTCTGTTTACGAGGGCCCTTCAGGAGGTGAAAGCTTTTTGGGAAAGGTATTGCACCAATTTTTCTAAAACGCTGGCGCTGAATGTATGTAGATATTGAACAATTCAAAATTACAAGCGTCTAGTCCGTCATCCATAATTCAGCCGCCGTCCATTGGAAAATATCCGCGTCCATAATCCAAAGACCCATTCCATATTCCATATAACAGTATTAGCACCAAATTCAAAAAGACAATCAAAGTATATATAAACATAGGCTTGTTTCCTGCAAGAGAGAAGCGGTCAACAGTTTTCAATGATGCCGGCAAGACATCATGATGTTCCAAAAATATCAAATCCGTATAAAAATACGGATTTGATGTACGGATCCGTAAAAATACGGATAAAATCAAATATGTGCCAATGCGCACATACCGTAAATACATCTATCGACGTGAGATTTCTCGTCTCTCTATACTATAATCCCTCATCAGGATCTTATTGATCGGCTAAGTTCATTAATACTATATGTGTTCTAGAAAACTAATCGCAGATATATTAATGTCAGAAGCCACAAACCAGGCTTTAGCCCTAATATATAAAAGGGATATCATTCGTGGGATGTTAATTTTTTTTTGATTTGTTTTTCTTTGTCTTTGAATTTCCTATTAATAATATCTATGTAACATATAGGTATTCCAATGGGTACTGATTGTGTCCCCTTTTCGCTGACATATATCTGTTCTCTTATGAATACGCTCCTGTCTTTTATGAAGGCGATTTCACAACACGAGAATTTCAAAGCCCGTTCCTTCTCATTCACCAAACGCTAAATAGACTATCTTCTCTGTGTGGATAATCGCTATATAAATGACGTAGTGACGGGTAGATATCCACATTGACTGGATTTGAAGGAAACTACAGATAGCCGTCGCGACACATCATATTTAGACTTATATCTCTAAACAAACGGAGCGGGCCTTCTCTGTCGAAGCTATGGGCATGGCGTTCATAGCACATCCGCGATCAAATCGTGACTGAGATACATCATTCTCTAGATAACGACATTACAGCGAAAATCATATGGATTATTAAAAAAGAATGCTGATCCGCGATACGGATTTGATATTTTTGAGACATCATGATGTCTTGCCGGCATTATTGAGTACGAAGATGCGCATCTGAAAACCCCTCGACTCTGGGCGCCAGCCATTCATAATGTAATCAATTTGAACCAAGATATCAGGAGCATCAAGCAGGCAAGTGACAAATATACAGATTATCAAAAATTTTGCTATTAGAAATGACCTCTAAGGTTTCCATCCAATCAGAGAAACCGGTATTCATTACATAAGTCCCTTGATGCATCGATGATGTATACCAAATTTTACATCGAGCACTTGAACGGTATCAGAGATAGAGATCATTAATGATTTTGCATAAATTAAAGATGGCCGCCCATCCTTCCCGCCACCCATAGGAACTGATGTGGTTATACATCGACGCTGTATACCAAGTTTCGTATAGAACACTTAAATGGTATCAGAGATATATATCATTAAATATTTTCCATATTCCATATAAAAGTATTAGCACCAAGTTCAAAAAGACAATCATAGTATACATAAACATAGGCTTGTTTCCTGCAAGAGAGAAGCGGTCAACAGTTTTCAATGATGCCGGCAAGACATCATGATGTTCCAAAAATATCAAATCCGTATAAAAATACGGATTTGATGTACGGATCCGTAAAAATACGGATAAAATCAAATATGTGCCAATGCGCACATACCGTAAATACATCTATCGACGTGAGATTTCTCGTCTCTCTATACTATAATCCCTCATCAGGATCTTATTGATCGGCTAAGTTCATTAATACTATATGTGTTCTAGAAAACTAATCGCAGATATATTAATGTCAGAAGCCACAAACCAGGCTTTAGCCCTAATATATAAAAGGGATATCATTCGTGGGATGTTAATTTTTTTTTGATTTGTTTTTCTTTGTCTTTGAATTTCCTATTAATAATATCTATGTAACATATAGGTATTCCAATGGGTACTGATTGTGTCCCCTTTTCGCTGACATATATCTGTTCTCTTATGAATACGCTCCTGTCTTTTATGAAGGCGATTTCACAACACGAGAATTTCAAAGCCCGTTCCTTCTCATTCACCAAACGCTAAATAGACTATCTTCTCTGTGTGGATAATCGCTATATAAATGACGTAGTGACGGGTAGATATCCACATTGACTGGATTTGAAGGAAACTACAGATAGCCGTCGCGACACATCATATTTAGACTTATATCTCTAAACAAATGGAGCGGGCCTTCTCTGTCGAAGCTATGGACATGGCGTTCATAGCACATCCGCGATCAAATCGTGACTGAGATACATCATTCTCTAGATAACGACATTACAGCGAAAATCATATGGATTATTAAAAAAGAATGCTGATCCGCGATACGGATTTGATATTTTTGAGACATCATGATGTCTTGCCGGCATTATTGAGTACGAAGATGCGCATCTGAAAACCCCTCGACTCTGGGCGCCAGCCATTCATAATGTAATCAATTTGAACCAAGATATCAGGAGCATCAAGCAGGCAAGTGACAAATATACAGATTATCAAAAATTTTGCTATTAGAAATGACCTCTAAGGTTTCCATCCAATCAGAGAAACCGGTATTCATTACATAAGTCCCTTGATGCATCGATGATGTATACCAAATTTTACATCGAGCACTTGAACGGTATCAGAGATAGAGATCATTAATGATTTTGCATAAATTAAAGATGGCCGCCCATCCTTCCCGCCACCCATAGGAACTGATGTGGTTATACATCGACGCTGTATACCAAGTTTCGTATAGAACACTTAAATGGTATCAGAGATATATATCATTAAATATTTTCCATATTCCATATAACAGTATTAGCACCAAGTTCAAAAAGACAATCATAGTATACATAAACATAGGCTTGTTTCCTGCAAGAGAGAAGCGGTCAACAGTTTTCAATGATGCCGGCAAGACATCGTGATGTTCCAAAAATATCAAATCCGTATAAAAATACGGATTTGATATACGGATCCGTAAAAATACGGATAAAATCAAATATGTGCGAATGGGCACATACCGAAAGACATGTATCGACGTGAGATTTCTCGTCTCTCTATACTATAATCCCTCATCAGGATCTTATTGATCGGCTAAGTTCATTAATACTATATGTGTTCTAGAAAACTAATCGCACATACATTAATGTCAGAAGCCACAAACCAGGCTTTAGCCCTACTATATAAAAGGGATATCATTCGTGGGATGTTAATTTGTTTTTTGATTTGTTTTTCTTTGTCTTTGAATTTCCTATTAATAATATCTATGTAACATTTGGCATTACAATATTTCAAGAGCATATAGGTATTCCAATGGGTACTGATTGTGTCCCCTTTTCGCTGACATATATCTGTTCTCTTATGAATACGCTCCTGTCTTTGATAAAGGCGCTTTCAAAACACGAGAATTTCAAAGCCCGTTCCTTCTCATTCACCAAACGCTAAATAGACTATCTTCTCTGTGTGGATAATCGCTATATAAATGACGTAGTGACGGATAGATATCCACATTGACTGGATTTGAAGGAAACTACAGATAGCCGTCACGACACACCATATTTAGACTTATATCTCTAAACAAATGAAGCGGGCCTTCTCTGTCGAAGCTATGGGCATGGCGTTCATAGCACATCCGCGATCAAATCGTGACTGAGATACATCATTCTCTAGATAACGACTTTACAGCGAAAATCATATGGATTATTAAAAAAGAATGCTGATCCACGATACGGATTTGATATTTTTGAGACATCATGATGTCTTGCCGGCATTATTGAGTACGAAGATGCGCATCTGAAAACCCCTCGGCTCTGGGCGCCAGCCATTCATAATGTAATCAATTTGAGCCAAGATATCAGGAACATCAAGCAGGCAAGTGGCAAATATACAGATTATCAAAAATTTTGCTATTAGAAATGACCCCTAAGGTTTCCATCCAATCAGAGAAACCGCTATTCATTACATGAGTCTCTTGATGCATCGATGACGTATACCAAAATTTACATCGAGAATTTGAATGGTATCACATATAGAGATCATTAATAATTTTGCATAAATTAAAGATGGCCGCCCATTCTTCCCGCCACTCAGAGGAACTGATGTAGTTATTCATTGATGCAAGTCTCTTGATGCATCGATGCTGTTTACCAAGTTTCGTATAGAACACTGAAATTGTATCAGAGATATATATCATTAAAGATTTTGCATATATTAAAGATGGCTACCAAGTTTTCCGCTCAATCAGAGAAACCAGAACTGTCATTTATTGTAAGTCCCTTGATGCATCGATGATGTATACCAAATTTCATATCGAGCACTTGAACGGTATCAGAGATAGAGATCATTAATGATTTTGCATAAATTAAAGATGACCGCCCATCCTTCCCGTCACTCATAGGAACTGATGTGGTTATACATCGACGCTGTATACCAAGTTTCGTATAGAACACTTAAATGGTATCAGAGATATATATCATTAAATATTTTGCATAAATTAATGATGGCCGCCAAGATTTCCACCGAATCAGAGAAACTGGTTTGGCCATTCCTTTGAAGTTATTTGATGATCAGTGCCAAGTTTCACACCGAACAGCGAAATGGTACCCGAAATACACAAGATTAAAGGTTTCGCATAAATTAAAGATGGCCGCCAAGGTTTCCAACCAATCGGGTCCAGATTCAATAGGGTTCTGGGTCACGAGCATATGGATGTGAACTGCAAGATTGGTGTGCCTAGGCTACGTCGTTCTAAAGATATCTTGGTAACGAGAAAGGTGTGACGGACGGACGGACGGACGGACGAACGGACATGATGACGACAATACCCTTCAGCCAAAGTTTGGCCGAGGGATAAAAACATTGACCGATCTCTCTTGCAGGGAGATCTATGCGTATGTATACTATGATTGTAATTGTTTTTTAATTTGGTGCTAATGCTATTATATGGAATTTGGAATAGGTCTTCGAATTACGGACGTGGAAATTCTTAAATGGAAGACGACTGAATATTTAATCACGGACTAGACGCTTGTAATCAGCTATCCGTATTCATTTATGAGTCCTATGTTGAAATATCTCCACAACTGCAGTTCCAATATCCCTGAAATTCGTTCAATAAATAAAAAACAATGATTATCACAGCGTGTGTGACCTAATTTCTCTCATTTGTTCTGGGGAGTGTGTATCCCGGATACGTATCGGGGAGATACTACATAAATATTTCCCTAAACTATCAGTTAATCCTCGCTAGCTTTGCACACTTTGCAAACCTCACGGACTCCAGATTAGTTACAAAATTGTCACAGTTATATACATGTATTTTTTGTACAAAAATTCCGTCAGCGTTTCTTAGTCTGAGTAGTGATCCTTTTTCTTCTGGTCGTACAAGTAAATGAAATTATTAATATCGGCCAGAATACAATTCTATAGATCCGCAAAATTATGGTCATTTGGTACTGGTCCACTTCGGAAAATATTTGCTTCATTTTTACCACAATATTATCATCATATCTTCGAGCGATTCTATCCCTCAATGTCAATTTTTTCAAGATAAATAATTGAACAAAAAAGTGTGCATGTTTTATTAAACTCATACCGATCAATGGAAAATATACTTTTCGGCGAAGTTCTTCAATGACGTCTCCAATTTACTATTTCAGTATATATTTTTACATCCAAAAATTTCCTCACCAAAAGCTCAGTAAAGACGCCTCAGTTGTGAAAATTTATCAATTGTTAAAAATTGTGAGAAGACTCAATCATGGAGATTTTGCTTGAAGTCTGTTAAAGAAACACTCAATATTTTATGGCATTAAATGTACGGATCAAACTTTGACTAATACATTGCAAAATGTTCGATTGTTCATGTTTTCATAGGGTGGCTCTTTGTTTTTCTTGTTTTCAGCATCTGTATCGACTTGAACGGGATGGATATCGAGTTGTCGTCAAGTCGACTTGTCATACCCTTGGACCTTGCGCCATGAAAGAGGAACACGATAACACAGAAGATGCCCTTAAGACGAAGTCATTTCCTACAGACAGCCGGTCAAAAGAAAACGACGCCTGTTGAACATTTACCCGATTACGACCTGACGCTTAGCATCACATCTAGAGGCCTATCTTATCCTATACAAACATACATGACAACGTATCAGAAGACGTTACCTCTCCCATTATGTGCCATAACTAACCTACTATCCCCAGTATCAGTATTCAGGTGACAAACACGACTGCACAAGAACTCATTTATTTCGTTAATTTTCCTATTTAAAACTAGTAGTCTTAGATTTCCTAAAAAAACATATCACAGTTTCTTAAGACTCTTTAATTAAAAGGGAGATTGTTTTAGAAACATTAAAATCAACTGACGACCGAGCGGCCCAGTCAGTTATGGGACTCATGTCATGGTTAATGCTGGGAAGAGTGGTAGTGAGTTGATCAGAAATGATATATAAACACGTATCATCTGCAAATATGCGTATGTTGTTAAGGATTCCAAAGGGTAGATCATTTATAAACAGGAGGAATAAAAGTGGTCCCAGAACTGAACCTTGTGGAACACCAGCGTGGATACGTAATGACTCTGACTCGATTCCATTAAGTACTACTTTCTGGAATCTATTCTTCAAATAAAAATATATTTCCTGTTGGTATTTAATGTTACATCCAACGAAGTTATAGAGGAAGAAAATATCACTGGTCTTATTCATCCTAATGATTTTATTTAAACCTACCAGCCATGGGGAGCATTTTAACACTCGCCACCTACTACCAAACTCTCTACGTTACCTACGGAGCAACACAAAATTAAAATTGAGAGTTAACACTTGTTTGTAGCTCATCATATTGGGAATATTTTGACCCTATTTGCATATCGACTCTATCAGAGGATCATGTGCAAACTCAAACTGGTTATCAGAAAAGTGATATTTTCGTAATGGTTCTTCCAAATGTTTTTGTGGATAAAACAGGAGCAAAAACTATATTATTTCACATCAGATTATTACTTACTACTTTTGCATCTATTTTTTGCAAAGAAAATCTGACCGAAAAATCGGTCCAAAAATACCCCCATAAATTATTTAGGGCGAGGGGAAGAAAGACCCAACCCTCAACCCTTGCCCGGCCTGTAAGGCGTTTATAGAATGTAATTTTTCCTCCAGAAATAAGTTGTCTTTACTAACTGGGTTAGAAAATTACTATGGATTCTGGTCCTTACCCATTATGTAGATGATTCTAATGTGAATCACAACAAATCATGCTATGTAAAATCTTTCTTTTTTTAATATGTTGTATGTCTGTCCATTTTGTATGTCTGTCCATGCCCCCACCCCCATACAAAACTGTCTCCGGAGCGACAAAGAATTGAGTGCTATTGAGAAATAGAAGAACGGAATGATCATTGTTAAAAATGAGGACATTGACATGATTAACAATTTGAGATTCCATTGATTTGTTACACTGGCGCTCGTGTTACAAGACACGTACAGGAAATACACTTCATTAGGTATGCTTTTTCCCATACTATATTAACCTTATAAACCACTTATTTTGAGTTTAGTTGAGCCGAATTATATACGTCAGCTAAAAAAACTGTACATACTGTATATATTTTGACTGCTATTCCAGAATTCTTGTTAAGGCGGGCGACCACATGCGGAGAGTGAAATATAGTTTTTTTTGTGCAATGTAGGCCTAATATATGCCCAGGATTTTCAAATCACGAGGTGCGTTTTCCTGCTCTCCTGTCATTTTCGAAATTGTATTCGAAATAACCAAGATTCTTCAGCAAAGCAGAGTTATAAAACGATTTTATATCTCCATGTGGTAAATCTTGATAAAATAGTATCCCCAATCGTACATGTCTCTATATGCAGATGGGCAGCAAGAAGGAATACTTTCAATTAAATTGCAATATGTTATAAAAAAACAAACTATAATTTTCTCCGTTTCGTGAATATCCATATGTAGGGAGGATAAGAAAGTAAGAACATATACCAACGATACACGTATGCTTTCTGCGTTTTAACATTTCGTATTTTCGAATTGAAAGCTTTAATCCTGGCTCGGGGGGGGGGGTCGTGTACATGATTCTTTCAGAGCAAAAATTGAAGTTTTCTGTGATGAGAAATTTGGGTAACACCTCAAGCTCAATTACGCATTTTCCTGAACAGCCCAATTTGTGTTTTTCGGTTAGGCACTAGAAGGCTAGAATGTCGATATTGGGGTTCATGGAATAAATCGCTACTAGAGCATAACAGATTATTAAGCTTGGTTTATTTACATAGTTTCTTTGTCAATATATAACACTGAAGCATGCTTCATTGTCCTAGGCCCAGGTATGTGGGAGAAAATGGCAACAGTTTACTAAATGTAGCGGAAAATTGACACAGATTGGTTTCAGTTCGAAGGTAGCTCAAATTTTGATGGCGTCTAGCCCACCCTTATATTGAAGTTAAAGCTACCAAAGTTTGCGAAAAAGTTTAATTGTTGAATCATCTGATTAAGCCAACCTGCATATAGATAGTCAATGTCTCTGTGCGATGTCAATGGGGCCCATTTTAAGCCAAAGGCAACCCTACCCCTAATCAATCGTTTTAAAGGAATTTGTCATTGGAAGTTAATTTTCGTGTCTATATATAGGTTGTTGACGCCACGGAATTGATTGGCCTCATTTTTACTCTGTTTGAAGTTGACCTCATTGTCATAATTCCAAGATGATCACCAAAATGGAGGCCGAAATCAACACTAAGACCCAAGAATAAGATGACAACCTAATACTATCGAGTTACAAATCAGTCATATTGGTTTGATTAATTTGATGTGTAAACAGAGAAAATATCAATAATGCACATACATGTATGTGATATTATAGTTACAGTACACATCGACTTTTCATGTATCATCAATTACCTTGTAAACCTGTCCGAAATAATGCTACTTCTGGGTAACATACTCAACGATTAGGTAAGTCACAAATTTATCAAACCTAACGAAACTTAGGCGGCCATGACACCTGATCAGCTGGATATTTATAGGTATGAGGAGATGCTTTCTTTCACCTACAGAATTTGCCGTATTTGGCCATCGCCGCTCTACAAGGACATGGTGAACTGGTACACTTGGCACATGAACCGGTGACTGACCAAAGTTCCTCGAGGAGTTTTCATGATGTTGCTGGTATAAGCTGTTCATGGCCGTTCTTATAGCAACAACCCTGTGGTTTCAGTGACTCAGCATGTTCATGGTAGAGGTGACTCTCCAATGCAAGCATCATTGTAGCACCCACGCTGGATATGAGTCAGAAGTCTTTGACTAGTGAGAGGTAAGCTGTAGAGAGAAGCCCCTTTGCTGGATACACTCTCATGATACACTGCCAGTTCTTTTCTCTTGACACATGACCGAGGACAGTAGGATATCTTCCAGTCCTTTTTTTTTTTTTTTTTTTTAGTAAGCCCTGGACAAGCTACTGAGCATTTATTCAGCTATCAAACAGTGCCATGGGTTGTTACAAAGACACCCGTACAATGCCCACATAGCCAGGGCTTACCGGGTTTTGGATAATACTATTAGTGATACATAAAAACATATCCATAACATAAATAATGTAGACACGATTATATGATACGTTACTGTGCGAATGTAATATAGAAGGACCACTATAAACTGTTTGATTCGTATCTACAAATGAAAAAGAAGAAAAATTAACCTTCTGAAGCATACCCACAGTGATCAACAACGTCTCATCAGGTCATTTGTTCACTTCGGCTGAATGAGATTTTGACTATGGAGGTGTTATTATTATATATATATTTTCTTTCATAAAATGTTTTCCCCACTCTTTGGCCGAAAAATGACGAAAGTCCATAAAGAGGGTTTTTAAAACTTCTCCCTTTACTTGGTTAAAGCCAATAACAAGAATTTGTACGAAAAAAAAAAACGATTGCCACCTCCGACCCCTTCTCCATCCTCCCGGACAAAAAGTCCAAGAGGATAGAAGAGGTTGAAGTGACTCATAATATAGCCTTCAGATTAGTCAGTCCTTCAGATAATTATAGAAGAGCAAATATATTTGTATTCCGAAAAATGGTGGATCCTGCGGGAAATTCACTATCAGAGGTAATATATAGTGCGAAATACTCTTTCTATAACGGTACAAGAAACCCTTTTCTGCTACTTCTATTCACGGTGCGTTTGCCTGTTGTTGTTTTACCACCATCCATGTTTACTGACATGCATACATAAAATTAAACAAAGATGTTTGCCAGGGGGCCCCATTTCTTAACGAAGCCCTTTTCTAATTCATCACTACTTGACAAACTTTTCTCAATATCTCTCACTTTGTATATATATTGCTTCGCTCTCTCGAAGGCAGGAAGAATCCCCCAGAATCTACAATTGTATATATGTTTCTTTACCAGCAATATAAGATGTTTCAACAGGACACCGTCCCTCGGTGTACTAAGAATGACCTGTTGGATTGACAGTGCAGAGTGAAATATATTGTGTATCTGGAGCCAGTTTTCAAACTGCTGCCACAGTTTCTGGCTATGACAACAGAACCAGAACAAATGAATTATTGTTTCCGTTTCTTGTCCACAAAAACTGCATTTATCGGATTCCACTTTACCCCAACGCATTAACTTTTGATTCGTAACGATAATCCTATGTGTTATTTGGAATTGAAAAAATTGCAAACTAGACTGTGGGGTAACATCGAATGCGTTTTTGTATACTTTGGCCCAGTTTTGGTGATTTAAGCCCAGCTCCAAAATCCATTTATTTTCCGTATCAACTGGTTTCACTTTTATATTTCTCAATTGATGCTTATAGATAAATTTTAAGGATTTTTGGTTAGTAATCTTATTTAACATACCATCGGGCTGTTGTAGTTTACCCCCGTCAATCTGTTTTAGGCTCGTTTTCGTTTCGGCGGAAATGTTATCAATAATGGCATAATATAAAATAAAATCTTTCTTTGCAACATCAAATTTTTGTCTGAATTGATCAAAAGTTAAAAACAAACCGTACTCTCCAACTAGGTCGGTTAATTGGTACGCACCTTTTGCACGCCACTGTGCGATTGTTTTCCATTCCGAAAACGGACAAAAATTATATAGGAATTCGTCTGTGTCTGGTAACCTTTCCTGTTTTACTAAATCCCCCCAAGCTGATAACACATCGCTCCAAAATGGATTATTTACATGCCTAATAAGTTCCTGTAACCCATCAGGGCCTAAACTGCAGGTATCCTCTCCCGTTGGTTCTAAAATTTTCTCCATCATGACTCGATAGGCAGAAGAGTTACTTGTCATATTTTTTACCCACTTTACCTTTAGATAATTAGAAAATGTATACAGATCGATCATATTTAGTCCTCCCTCCTCTACATCGCATATCAGAGTTTTCCGTTTTACTCTGTCTGGACCCCCACCCCATAAAAATTTATATAGAATGGTGTTAATATCTTCCAGTCCTAGTATCTTCTGGAAGGTGAGAGTAGATCGATTTCTCGGGGAGAAGTGTATTGGTGAAAGGTGGCCAGAAGGTTTGCATTTCATTTCGTAACGGTGTTTCGTGTTCGATGGTACTGTACTCGAACGGAACAGTATCCGTGCACTAAATTCTTTCATCATCCTTCACTGAGGCATGGCCCGAGTACATGTCGAAGACATAGTCGCAACGCCAGAATTGATGGTACAGTTAGAAATGATACAAAGGCTGTTATGAAGTCTCCGAAGTTGGAGGGGTTATTTACGTGAACCTTGACATGATGTCTATGACACATGGACATTCTCTTGGTGTTTGTAGTCATAGTCATGGTGTTTCAGATGAGTTCCAAGCTCTTTTAGCAATTGGCATTTCAATGGACTGGTCATCATCCCATCCTCATTGAACAAGAGAGGGGAGGAGACGACATCGTACTTCAAGAGGTCATCGATGGTAAGGCCACGATCGCGAGCGATTTCAGTGGTTCGTTCTGCAATATTCATCTCCCCATTTTCGTCTTGATGGTCTTCTTTGGCTTGTCTCGAAAATCTTTCATTGAATTTAGATTCGTTCGGTGGATGGTTCAATTGAGTCTAGTGGTTTTCTCGCTGATTCTTCGGAGTCGAAACGTTAAGTACTTCTCTTCGGCTTTGGTGAAAGCAATTTGCACATCGTTGCCGATCTTCTTTGTCATGATCTCTCTTATCACAAAATTTTGCAGCGTTGAAGAAGCCTCCAGAGACACGGGTGAGCTCTTCTCGTGGATGAATTTTACCAGTTCCTGGATATGAGACTCTTTGGGGAATGTAGTAGCTTGGTATGACTCGTGGTGGTCATACCATTGTTGTTTTTCGTCCTTCACGTCAGCGTGTTTGCGATGAAGATTCTTTACTGCCATCATCTCATGGTAAATC
>JAVTVY010019570.1:0-82874 GCA_036873755.1 Hanleya hanleyi | reverse complement strand
CCCATACTGAGGGTATAGGATCAATGTTTGTCCCCCTGGGAAACGTACTTCTATACATTTGCGGTAGGGTTGTGGGGTCTCGTTTTACTCGTCTCGTCATTTAGAACATGATAGGAAGTGTCCCCGTGCGAATTGGTGAAATTTTTGAAAAAAGTCACCGAGCCCCATATAGACCCATACTGGGGTATAGGTTCAATGTTTATCCTACTGGGAAACCCACTTCTATACATTTGCGGTAGGGTTGTTTTACCCCTCGTTTTACTCGTCTCGTCATTTAGAACACGATAGGAAGTGTTGCGGAGCGAATCGGTGAAATTTTTGAAAAAAGTCACCGAGGCCTGGGTAGGCCCATAGGCCTATACTGCATGGCTATGGGTGTATAGGCCCATACAGGGTGGACATGTTGGAGTCTAGGTGAGTCCCTAATGGTCCAATGGGGTCGAGTGAGGTCTTATTTTGAAGCTCTCGTGGAGGAGCACTTGACTACACTAATGGTTCGTCCGTGTTCAATAGTCTGCGCATGCGCAGTCTGGCCGTAGTATAGAAAACAGGCATTTTGGGTGCTATGTAGGGTGTGTTTGGGTTAGAGATGAGCTAATCACGGTTCGAATGGGTCGTGTGAGGTGTCAAAGTGAAGCTTGTGTGGAGTAGAGTCAGAATGGTGTGTTTTTGAATGCATGTCGCGTTAATCTGCGCATGCGCAGTTGGTTGTAGTAAGTAAAGTGGCCATTTTGGGGCAGCGAAGGAAGTTATTTGGGTCGAGATGGGCTAATCACGGTTCGAATGCGTCCTGAAAGGTGTCATCTTGTAGTTCTCGGGGTGTACACTCCGATTTGAGGGATGTTCGCATCATCTGTGACGTCATCGGTGACGTCATCGGTACGAGTAGTAGCGAAAGTGGCCATTTTCGGGCAGTACATGAAGGTATTTGGGGTCGAGATGGGCTATTCACGGTTCGAATGCGTCCTGAAAGGTGTCATCTTGTAGTTCTCGGGATGTACATTCCGATTTGAGGGATGTTCGCGTCATCTGTGACGTCATCGGCGACGTCATCGGTACGAGTAGTAGCGAAAGTGGACATTTTCGGGCAGTACATGAAGGTATTTGGGGTCGAGATGGGCTATTCACGGTTCGAATGCGTCCTGGAAGGTGTCATCTTGTAGTTCTCGGGGTGTACATTCCGATTTGAGGATGTTCGCGTCATCTGTGACGTCATCGGTGACGTCATCGGTACGAGTAGTAGCGAAAGTGGACATTTTCGGGCAGTACATGAAGGTATTTGGGGTCGAGATGGGCTATTCACGGTTCGAATACGTCCTGGAAGGTGTCATCTTGTAGTTCTCGGGGTGTACATTCCGATTTGAGGGGTGTCCGCGTCATCTGTGACGTCATTGATGACGTCATCGGTACGAGTAGTAGCCAAAGTGGACATTTTGTGGGTGCGTGAGGGTGAGTTTGGTGTAGAGATGCACCATCCTTAGTCCGAATGCGTCGTGTGAGGTGTCATTTTGTAGCTCTCGGGGTGTACATTCCGAATTGAGGCATGTCCGAAGCATCTGTGACGTCATCGATGACGTATTAGCGAAAGTGAGCCTTTTGGGGCAGTGCAGGAAGGTATTTGGTGTAGAGATGGACCATCCGCGTTGCGAATGCGTCGTGTGGGGTATCATGTTGTAGCTCTCGGAGTATAGACCCTGATTTCAGGGATATTTGTAGCATCTGTGACGTCATTGGTGACGTCATTAGTACAAGTTGTAGCGAAAGTGGGCCTTTTTAGCAGTGAAGGATGTTATTTGGTGTAGAGATGGACCATCCGCGGTCCAAATGGACCGTGTGAGGTGTCATCTTGTAGCAACGCCCACCAACACCATTCTTAATGCTTCAACGCCCTGGTGAAATAGCTCAGAAGCTCTGATATTCCATGGAATTGTCACTAATTCTTCGAAATGCGGTGATGCCCGTCAACGCCCGTCGTTACACCTTAACACTCTAACATAACGCCATGATATAGACCAGAGAGAGAACAACAACAACAACAAGGATGACACATGAGAGAACAACAACAACAAGAAGTTTTTTTCATATAGTTTATTTTCCCCAATGTTACATCACACCCACGCTGGGGGAGCCGCGTTGGGTATATTTACAATTCAAGAAGATTCTTATCCAATCAGAGGCCACCATTTGCATGTTTCATATTCGTTCCTGTCCGTTAGATGTATTCTTGTCCAATCAGAAGTCTCCATTTCAGAAAGTGCCATCTGAACCGTTTATTCTAATCATCGTCAGGCAGGCCAGGATACCGTTGAGGCAACATATCCTCAGATAGTTGTTTGCGCATTCTAAGTATCTATCAGTGCATGGGTGAATACTTTCATCCGATGGAGGTGGTGGTCAGTTTAACCACGAAGAACGCAACATTGGTCATTATCTCCACTATCCACTTGGTGTTACAATTCAAGAAGACTTGTCCAATCAGAGGCCACCATTTGCATCTGTCATATTCGTTCCTGTCCGTTAGATGTATTCTTGTCCAATCAGAAGTCTTCATTTCAGAAAGTTCCATCTTCGGCCATGTTCGCTTTGAACCGTTTATTCTAATCATCATCGGGCAGCCCAGGATACCGTTGAGGCAACATATCCTCAGATAGTTGCTTGTGCATTCTGAGTATCTATCAGTGCCTGGGTGAATACATTCACCCGATGGGTTGGTCGGTCAGCTTGGTCACGAAGAACGTAACATTGGTCCCACTGTCCACTGTCCACTTGGTGTTGGGGCGTTGCAACCGGGCCCATTCCAAGGGATCCACGGTGTTCAGTTTCTCCAGCATCGTCTCTAGCGACACTCGGTTAATGATGGTAAACGGTTGGTCAAATACCTGGATGTTACTGCTCGGGTAAAAGTATCGGACTTGGACTGTCTCTTTATGCTGCAGCACATAACCAAACGCCAGATTCAATTTGAAGGCCGTAGTTTGATCTTTGAAGATGGCTTCTACGTAGCTACGTAGACGGGCGAGGTCGGTCAGTCGGAAATTGTAGATATCTTGAATAGGGCGATGACGGTGGAAACAGTGCCGTATCATGGACCAATGGCGCCGATAGATGTCACTCACTGGATGGGCGCCCTGTAAGAGATCGCTAGGAACATTTATGGGCTCGTCCAGAAAATGTTCGATGTTGTCAGGCGTATGACTCGAAACCGTAACGGTGGGGTCCGGCTGGATATCCAGGCCCTCCTGGACCGTGGGTATAGGCAGGCTCTTCGTCATCGCATCACCAGTGGCGTTCGTCTCTCCGGGTTCATCTTCACTGGGTCTGACCTTCCGCGGCCCCTCTTTAGTGGAAAGTTGTCGCCCAAACCGTAGAGACGGGGCATGCATCAAACGTTGGTGCTGTCTAAACCGACTGGGTCGTTTGAAGAGTCGACCACAATCATTACATAGTACCGTCGCACCCGCGTGGAGTACCCTCTCATGACGCAGTAAATGATCCTTCCGATTGAATGACCGTGCGCAGATTATACAAGTATACCGGGCATCGTTGTGGATGGAGGCCTCGTGGCGTCGTAACTTATCTAGACGAGTAAACAGCTTCTGGCAAGTTGTGCAAGTGAACATCTTGGTGGTTGACAGAGTGTCTGATGAAACGTCCAGGCCGCTTCCCTTTTATAGCACGCTAGCTGGTGATCTATTTTTAGCACACTCAGTTCAACTATCCCCAAGTCGAGGGCCGAGCCTTGACATCTTCGGTAACATCCGTGTCTCTTCGGTCACCTCCGTACCGTCAACGATCAACATGTAGACATATAGAGTATGTACGGCATGTTATGGTATTCATCAGTGCATGAGTGACGCATTCAGCCGATGGGAGTGGTCGGTCAGCTTGGTAACGAAAAACGTAACATTGGTCACACTCTCCACTGTCCACTTGGTGTTGGGGCGTTGTTGTTGGGCCCATTCCAAGGGATCCACGGTGTCCAGTTTCTCCAGCATCGTCTCTAGCGACACTCGGTTAATGATGGTAAACGGTTGATCAAATACCCGGATGTTACTGCTCGGGTAAAAATATCGGACTTTTTGGACTGTCTCTTTATGCTGCAGCACATAACCAAACGCCAGATTCAATTTGAAGGCCGTAGTTTGATCTTTGAAGATGGCTTCTACGTAGCTACGTAGACGGGCGAGGTCGGTCAGTCGGAAATTGTAGATATCTTGAATAGGGCGATGACGGTAGAAACAGTGCCGGATCATGGGCCAATGGCGCCGATAAATGTCACTCACTGGATGGTCTTCGTGTAACAGATCGCTGGGAACATTTATGGCTTCGTCCACGAAGTGTACTTTGCCCTCCACGTCGTACAAAATCTGGCCCAAGGTCTTGTCGTCGGAATTTGACTGTTGAATTAGGGCGACATCATCATCGGCCCTCGTGCGATGGGTGGGAGTTCCCCCTGTTTCGATATTGATGCCTACGGGCTCTTCTATCTGCAAACGTGGCTGCGGAACAGGGTGTCGTGTGCGTTGGTGTCGCAGCAACTGACTGGTCAGTTTGAAAAGCCGACCACATTCTTCGCATGGACGCTTGGGTACCTCATGGCGTGCACGTGTGTGGCGCTGTAAATGATCCGGGCGCTGAAACGACAGTGTACATATCGTACAGTTATACCGGGCGGTTCCTTCGTGCTTGGTAGCCTCATGGCGGCGCAAGTCGTGCAGACGAGTGAATGATTTCGAGCACGTAGTACAAGTGAACATCTTGGTGGTTGACAGAGTGTCTGATGAAACGGCCAGACCGCTTCCCTTTTATAGCACGCTAGCTGATATCATGTTCGGGCACTTCCGTGTCTCTTCGGATGTAAAAGTCCCCGGATGTAAAAGTGCCCGAATGTTTACGAATGTTCCACCATTCCAGACTTCTATCAGGTCCATGTCCAGAAGCTCTCATACGCCGCCATTTTGGAGCCGCCATGTTGGATCCGCCATTTTGGAACCGCCATCTTGGATATGTCCCATAATGCACCGGGTCAAAATACTCGCTTCTGATTGGACGAGAGCTCTGTGACGGATTTTAAATACTCGCTTCTGTTTGGTGTACGTCGCTAAAGGTGACCGGAACTGACCTTTGACCCCGGCGCGCAAAGGTTTCCACCGCACCGCCCTGTTTCGTTGATGCTGGAGAGCGGGAGATGCTCCACCCATAATCTTTGTTCGGCACTGGTCTGTGTGGGCGGGACGGTCCACAAATCAAATTCACTGTTGGTAGAGCTGCAGGACTCTGCGTGGATTAAGGACATGTTTTAAGAAAAGGTATCCTGGGTCTTCGATGTGCGTCGTCGCTGGGTCGGACGTCGACTGGTGCGTGGTCTCGGTGGTGCAGGTCCTTTATTCCCTACGGTGCGTTGTGCTTGGCCACCAAGACGCCTCCTACTTCTTTGGCCCGCCGTTTCAAGGCTTCTTTGGGTGCCTGACAACATCGAACATTTTCTGGACGAGCCCATAAATGTTCCTAGCGATCTCTTACAGGGCGCCCATCCAGTGAGTGACATCTATCGGCGCCATTGGTCCATGATACGGCACTGTTTCCACCGTCATCGCCCTATTCAAGATATCTACAATTTCCGACTGACCGACCTCGCCCGTCTACGTAGCTACGTAGAAGCCATCTTCAAAGATCAAACTACGGCCTTCAAATTGAATCTGGCGTTTGGTTATGTGCTGCAGCATAAAGAGACAGTCCAAGTCCGATACTTTTACCCGAGCAGTAACATCCAGGTATTTGACCAACCGTTTACCATCATTAACCGAGTGTCGCTAGAGACGATGCTGGAGAAACTGAACACCGTGGATCCCTTGGAATGGGCCCGGTTGCAACGCCCCAACACCAAGTGGACAGTGGACAGTGTGACCAATGTTACGTTCTTCGTGACCAAGCTGACCGACCAACCCATCGGGTGAATGTATTCACCCAGGCACTGATAGATACTCAGAATGCACAAGCAACTATCTGAGGATATGTTGCCTCAACGGTATCCTGGGCTGCCCGATGATGATTAGAATAAACGGTTCAAAGCGAACATGGCCGAAGATGGAACTTTCTGAAATGAAGACTTCTGATTGGACAAGAATACATCTAACGGACAGGAACGAATATGACAGATGCAAATGGTGGCCTCTGATTGGACAAGTCTTCTTGAATTGTAACACCAAGTGGATAGTGGAGATAATGACCAATGTTGCGTTCTTCGTGGTTAAACTGACCACCACCTCCATCGGATGAAAGTATTCACCCATGCACTGATAGATACTCAGAATGCGCAAACAACTATCTGAGGATATGTTGCCTCAACGGTATCCTGGCCTGCCCGACGATGATTAGAATAAACGGTTCAGATGGCACTTTCTGAAATGGAGACTTCTGATTGGACAAGAATACATCTAACGGACAGGAACGAATATGAAACATGCAAATGGTGGCCTCTGATTGGATAAGAATCTTCTTGAATTGTAAATATACCCAACGCGGCTCCCCCAGCGTGGGTATGATGTAACATTGGGGAGAATAAACTATATGAAAAAAACTTCTTGTTGTTGTTGTTCTCTCATGTGTCATCCTTGTTGTTGTTGCTGTTGTTGTTCTCTCTCTGGTCTATATCATGGCGTTATGTTAGAGTGTTAAGGTGTAACGACGGGCGTTGACGGGCATCACCGCATTTCGAAGAATTAGTGACAATTCCATGGAATATCAGAGCTTCTGAGCTATTTCACCAGGGCGTTGAAGCATTAAGAATGGTGTTGGTGGGCGTTGCTACAAGATGACACCTCACACGGTCCATTTGGACCGCGGATGGTCCATCTCTACACCAAATAACATCCTTCACTGCTAAAAAAGGCCCACTTTCGCTACAACTTGTACTAATGACGTCACCAATGACGTCACAAATGCTATAAATATCCCTGAAATCAGGGTCTATACTCCGAGAGCTACAACATGATACCCCACACGACGCATTCGCAACGCGGATGGTCCATCTCTACACCAAATACCTTCCTGCACTGCCCCAAAAGGCTCACTTTCGCTAATACTCCTACTGATGACGTCATCGATGACGGCACAGATGCTTCGGACATGCCTCAATTCGGAATGTACACCCCGAGAGCTACAAAATGACACCTCACACGACGCATTCGGACTAAGGATGGTGCATCTCTACACCAAACTCACCCTCACGCACCCACAAAATGTCCACTTTCGCTACTACTCGTACCGATGACGTCATCAATGACGTCACAGATGACGCGGACACCCCTCAAATCGGAATGTACACCCCGAGAACTACAAGATGACACCTTCCAGGACGCATTCGAACCGTGAATAGCCCATCTCGACCCCAAATACCTTCATGTACTGCCCGAAAATGTCCACTTTCGCTACTACTGGTACCGATGACGTCACCGATGACGTCACAGATGACGCGAACATCCCTCAAATCGGAATGTACACCCCGAGAACTACAAGATGACACCTTCGAGGACGCATTCGAACCGTGAATAGCCCATCTCGATCCCAAATACCTTCATGTACTGCCCGAAAATGTCCACTTTCGCTACTACTCGTATCGATGACGTCACCGATGACGTCACAGATGACACGGACATCCCTCAAATCGGAATGTACACCCCGAGAACTACAAGATGACACCTTCCAGGACGCATTCGAACCGTGAATAGCCCATCTCGACCCCAAATACCTTCATGTACTGCCCGAAAATGGCCACTTTCGCTACTACTCGTACCGATGACGTCACGATGACGTCACAGATGACGCGAACATCCCTCAAATCGGAGTGTACACCCCGAGAACTACAAGATGACACCTTTCAGGACGCATTCGAACCGTGATTAGCCCATCTCGACCCCAAATAACTTCCTTCGCTGCCCCAAAATGGCCACTTTACTTACTACAACCAACTGCGCATGCAGATTAACGCGACATGCATTCAAAAACACACCATTCTGACTCTACCCCACACAAGCTTCAATTTGACACCTCATACGACCCATTCGAACCGTGATTAGCTCATCTCTAACCCAAACACACCCCTACATTGCACCCAAAATGCCTGTTTTCTATACTACGGCCAGACTGCGCATGCGCAGACTATTGAACACGGACGAACCATTAGTGTAGTCAAGTGCTCCTCCACGAGAGCTTCAAAATAAGACCTCACTCGACCCCATTGGACCATGAGTGGCCCACCTAGACTCCAACATGTCCACCCCGTATGGGCCTATACACCCATAGCCATGCAGTATAGGCCTATGGGCCTACCCAGGCCTCGGTGACTTTTTTCAAAAATTTCACCGATTCGCTCCGCAACACTTCCTATCGTGTTCTAAATGACGAGACGAGTAAAACGAGACCCCACAACCCTACCGCAAATGTATAGAAGTGGGTTTCCCAGTAGGATAAACATTGAACCTATACCCCAGTATGGGTCTATATGGGGCTCGGTGACTTTTTTCAAAAATTTCACCGATTCGCACGGGGACACTTCCTATCATGTTCTAAATGACGAGACGAGTAAAACGAGACCCCACAACCCTACCGCAAATGTATAGAAGTACGTTTCCCAGGGGACAAACATTGATCCTATACCCTCAGTATGGGACTATATGGGGTTCGGTGACTTTTTTCAAAAATTTCACCGATTCGCACGGGGACACTTCCTATCATGTTCTAAATGACGAGACGAGTAAAACGAGACCCCACAACCCTACCGCAAATGTATAGAAGTACGTTTCCCAGGGGGACAAACATTGATCCTATACCCTCAGTATGGGACTATATGGGGTTCGGTGACTTTTTTCAAAAGTTTCACCGATTCGCACGGGGACACTTCCTATCATGTTCTAAATGACGAGACGAGTAAAACGAGACCTCACAACCCTACCGCAAATGTATAGAAGTACGTTTCCCAGGATGGTCCTATACCTCCCATACCCCATATAGGCATTTTCCCGTAATTTAGGATAAAGTCCGTATTCCGTATTTTTTCAGGAAAATTTTTACATACACCCACCCTGGAACTAGGGGAAGATAACTCTGTTGATAGACAAGCCCCGTTAAGCCCGGCGACCTATATACCCCTCATACCCCATATAGGCATTTTCCCAGGTTTTTCGATAAAGTCCGTGTTCCGTATTTTTTTTTTCAGGAAAAATTTTACATGCAGCCACCCAGCCATCAAATACCCCTTCACCTAGGCTTCACGTTGATACCTCACTCGACCCCATTCGACCATTAGGGGCTCCCCTAGATGCCAAAACGTCTATTTTCATACCCTTGGGCCACCGCGCATGCGCAGAATGACCCTAATTCAACCCCACACCCAGTCCATCAGATGCCCCTTCATGAATGCTTCACTTTGATACCTCACTCGATCCCATTGGACCATTAGGGGCTCCCCTAGCTCCAAAAAGGCTATTTTCATGCCCTTGGGCCACCGCGCATGCGCAGAAGGCCGATATGTCAACCGCACACCCAGTCCATCAGATGCCCCTTCACGAATGCTTCACTTTGATACCTCACTCGACCCCATTGGACCATTAGGGGCTCCCCTAGCTCCAAAACGTCTATTTCCATACCCTTGGGTCACCGCGCATGCGCAGAATGCCGATATTTCAACCCCACGCCCAGTCCATCAGATGCCCCTTCACGAATGCTTCACTTTGATACCTCATACGACTCCATTGGCCCATTAGGGACTCCCCTAGCTCCAAAACCGCTATTTCCATACCCTTGGGCCACCGCGCATGCGCAGAATGCCGATATTTCAACCCCACACCCAGCCCATCAGATGCTCCTTCACGAATGCTTCACATCGATACCTCACTCGACCCCATTGGTCCATTAGGGCTTCCCTAGCTCCAAAACGTCTATTTCCATACCCTTGGGCCTCCGCGCATGCGCAGAATGCCGATAGTTCAACCCCGCGCCCAGCCCATCAGATGCCCCTTCACATATGCTTCACTTTGATACCTCACTCGACCCCATCGGTCAACTAGGGGCTCCCCTAGTTCCAAAAAGGCTATTTTCATACCCTTCGGCCACCGCGCATGCGCAGAATGACGATATTTCAACCCCACACCCAGCCCATCAAATGCCCCCTCCCCTAAGCTTCACTTTGATACCTCACTCGACCCCATCGGACCATTTTATCTAGGGACTACTTTTTCTCCGCGGAAGCTTTTTCCCGAGACCGAATCACCGACAGACATGACTGCATCACCGCGGATGAATACATTCTTGCACTCACTCACACCGTATGGTGTGGTGGAGGTGGGTACAAAATGGCGGCCTGTGTGGTTGTGTGGTGGGAGGTGAGTATCCGCCATTTTGTACCCACCTCCACCACACATCACTCACGCATGCGCACCCCCCAATACCCCCCAAAACAGGTCGCTGTGACGTAAAAACAGGTTCTCGCGCATGCGCAGTGGGGGGCTATTCCCCTGAAAGACGCTTTGTATACTACTGGCGGGTGTCGAGTTTATTCTTATTTATGTTGAATTCATTGGCTCTTAATAACTTTTGATTTCATTAGAATGATTAGGCTACATTTTTATCTAAGATGTATACGTGTCGGCCTATTTGAAGCCATTACCCAGATAACACGACAGCATTGCGCCGACGTTGGGTTTTGGTTGGCACCGTTGGCTCGTGGTTTATACACCGATTTTATCAAGGAAATTGACAGCTTTCATTATTTATATTTTAGATTGTGCGGAAGGAGGCTCCAAGGGATCATAATTCTGAGTTATCCAACTGTTGATTCACAACTACTAAAGATGACTTCTTCGAGTGCATCCGTGATAACCTTGAATAAAACGAGACAATTGTTCACAGAGGATTCGACACTCAACCACACAGACAACCCAATAAAAGAGGCAAATCATCACTCGGTTTTGGAGTTAGCTCCCGTAATTGGTTATCTCATCCTGGTCACTATCGTTGGAACTCTAGGGAATTCGTTGGTATGTTACGTATACAGCAGAAAAATGAAAAAGACCACAGCAAACAGTTTCATTTTATGGCTAGCTATTCTGGATTTGTGTACATGTCTGTTTGGAATACCATTTGACATATATGATATCGTATACGCGTACGTCTTTGATCAGCCAGTGGTTTGCAAAATAGCCCGTTTTTTAACGTATTCGACTGTCATTGCGTCTCTGACAACGTTACTGTCAATTGCGGTGGACAGATATTTCAAAATTTGTAAACCGCACGAACCACCGCCGACGAGAAAACCTTGTTATTTTATAATTGGATCTGCCATAGCTGGAATTATTCTAGCTAGTCCTGCCGCATATTTCTATGGAACGGATCCAGGCGTTGTGGGGAACGCCTGTACAGTTGACAGAACTACTTTGTATTCCCTCTCTGCAAAATTATATCTTGGAGTTCTTTTTGTCGTTGACGTGATAACCACACTTTGTGTGTTGATACTGTACATTTGTATTGGACTAAAACTTCGAACAGTCGGTAGAATAACAAATGTGGACAGACCAGACAGCGTCGGCAGGGAGGGGGACAGAAACGACACAGTCAGGCCGAAGATACATAGGGCAACCGTTGTGTGTGTCGCTATAACCATTGCGTTCGTTGTATCCTTCTTGCCCACTCTTACGTTGAATGCTGTCGGGGCTGGTAATGAGGGATTTGAAGAGGCTCTCTCGGGCTCTTCTTTCGTCGCTTTCAATTTATTCGTGAGAAGTTACTTTATCTCAAATGCTATCAACCCTGTAATTTATGGATTTCTCAATCCGACATTTCGCATACAATGTGTTTTGATGTTGAGGCGATTGAATCCACGGGGACATTCCCAAGCAGACACAAGTACCCCAGTTGTAACGACAAGTTGAAGGGCAGATATACTAAAATATTGAATCGATATCTGGATCTGTTTGTTGGTGATTTTGAGAGGATACTTTAAGGAATTAAGGCGCAAGATTAAAACAATTAAATCGAGATGCTCTCCACAATTTCATCGATTTGCAATCAGTTTTTTCTCGGAATATTGGCGAGGGGCTCACCTGAATGTTTTGTGGGACTCACTTTTAGTGAACGTGGTCCCAAGGGTTCGTTGAAGCGGCCATTTTTCAGTGGAAAGCGATACCTGGTGGCGAGCTTGTCTCATTCTACCCATTCACTCACAAGAGTACGATTACAAGGGAGGTAATTGTGATGCACAAAAGCTGCGCAGAACACCCATTCTTGCAACCAGGGAGCTACCTTAATATCACGACGTAACATCAGACACTCTCTTCAGTTGCATTTTCTGGGGTTTTTTTTGAGCGGTGGACTAAAATTGTACTTCCAAAGCAGTCACATATGAGAGTAATTGTCATAGTTACTTACTTTTTCGACGAATTCGAGAGATCTACCGTCAAGTATTATTTTCAAAATGAGGACATTAGCATGATGTTTTGTTCATAACTTCATTATCACTTCCAAGTATTCTTTAATCCCAGAGAATTTCCTAATCATTTCCTGGAGTATAATTTATTTCGGTCACGCTTTGATTGTGTCTGCTCAGTTGAACACTATGGACGCCATGTAAAATGCATGGCGTTCAAGCGGTTCCTAACCCCGAGTTGAACAGTTGCACGTTACATCATGCTTTATTGAGAAACTCGGAATAGAGACGTTTGGTGAGATAGCCTTGTTTGACATGTTTACGCGATAACTTTTTGTAGCATTTATTGCAAACGTCACATTTTTCACAAGCTCTGGCAAATGCCACTACATATAGCAGAGATATGTGTAGTTTTATTTCACTTAAGGATGTCAGCTGGTGGTTTTTGGCTTTGGCAGTCATTTTGCCTGTTTTTCCGATTGCATTATCTCTCTTTCCTAAGTTAGGAGATAGGGGTTTCCTTTAAAAGCCTTCTAGCGGAGAATTTTGCACAGCAACATGCATCCAATTTGATAAATTTTGATAGACATTGTGATTATCTGCAAACAGTTAGAATATAAGAAAAAGTTAAATACTATTTATATGAATTTTTCATGATTATGCTTCAAAACTAGGGCTATTCCCTATGTTTTCTGGGTTATCAAATTGAGCATGGGTCAGTCCACTTAACGTTACCTACAGCTAAAAAATGCGCACTAACCTATATTGTTTTCTTTGTTTTTTTCTCATATTACACATCTATGAATGCAGCAACACACATTATTCAAAAAGTTAATTACTTTGATTTGCCACCAGCGGACATCCTTAACACGGAGCTAGGGCCTGTTTGAATATCATATGTTTGACATCTTCATGGTGATCAAATAAACAACCACAATCAAGGCGTGACTGGGATACATACAAAAAATAATGGCCAGTGATTAGGATTTTATGTATAGAACATCATTGTGTCTTGCTGACATCCTTGAGAACTGTTGGCCGCTTCTCTATTCTAGGAAACCATCTTGTCTTTTTTATTTTTTTATTTTTATTGCAAACACATTTTGAATTGGAGCTAACTGTCACACGAAGTAGGTCTGTCGATTATTGAGGCGGAAATTCCTTTATGGACGGCGGCTGAATATTGAATGTCGGATCTGACGCTTGCTGCACCATATGCAGCTCCTTCTGGTATATTGCTATCCAGAAATGTTAAATTGGATTGTTTGTCTAAATAATTCAGAGCAAGAAATATCCCACCACTCCCTCATTCAATACGTCCCAACCTATTTCATAACTCCTTGAGCAGATGGTCATGAGCAAATTCAAAATTCTACTTGTTCTGCATCAGTTCATCATTTTCCGGTGGGAGACTTGACCAATAGAGGCACTAGATGAATAGGAAGTGTCAGTACTAGACGGCGATTGGTTACCTTGGTGCGCGAGTTATGAAACTGCTGAACCTGAAATAAAAACAAGGCCTTTGATTGGCTATATAGTAATGTGCAGGGCCCTCAATGAAAGTACAACTTTTGTTTAGAAAATAAGTGAATTAGGGAAATCTACCTTTTTACATTGACACGTGATGAACTTTTGGATTTCTTTAGTGTGGAAAGTTTTTGTCACCTGAGATCCCGGCTAAGATAGGGTAAAATGGGTGTAATTAGAATTTACCTAAGATATCAAGGTGAACAATGGAAAAGCCGAGAATACAATTTTCCGTCTAACACTCAAGACGTCTCTGGATGGAGAGGTGTCTCCGACTGAGAGGTGAATATAAATGTCGTTGACACGTTTGACTTCTTGGAGAAGCACACCCCCGTGCGCGCGCGAATACACCCAGGGCCAGTGAAATGCTTGGTGTTCCAAATGGGTCATTTTGTCGTATTGCGGGTTTCTCATAATTTAAAATTTCAATGGACGACCCGCGTCGCCTTTAATTGCCCCACATTAGCATCGCGCGCGTTGCCCCTCTAAGCATTTTTTAAGATCGACGCGGTTTCCCCTTTACATCGCTGCTGGCAATCTGCATGCGCAGTCCCACATTTGTTGTCATTCCCCGTCTGAAGGACTGGGTTTACGCCGTTGCTAGTAGTTTATTAATCACTAAATCCATGACAGGGACAATACAATCACTTCATACTGTCCGGAGGCTTGCCATGATAATATCTGAACACATATCCCAGCCCACCTTCCGGATAAAAATTACAATGAACACAAGTAATGATTTATGCTTGTGCGTCGCAACTTGAACAATTTCAGAAGGCGAAGCGCAACGTACACATACTTCGCCTTTCTGTCATTAGAATAACATTGTGAAAGGGTGATGCGAGACACGCGCGTTTTACAAAAGCAAAAAAACGTCTTTCACACATGGAAAGACAGCAAATATGAGCTTGCGCACTGCAGATTGTGATGTGAGGCGACAGGAATATCGTCCTTCTGTCATTAAGGGTAGGAATACACCAGAGCCGTCATCGCAATGCGATTCGCATATGCGTTGTCGCAACAAATTGAACAAGTTGCAAAAAGAAGTGGTGAACACACTATTCGCATTACGTTGAGTATCGGTTGCGTTATAGCTTTGCGTTGCCGTTGGAATTGGGAATTTTCCATTTTTTGACGCGCTGCACAGGCCTACGCATTGCCTTTGGAAGGCCAAGGACATTATTATGCACACTTTGGCATCAGACGCTACGGTATGTATGATCAAAAAACGCCTATCTCCTGAATATCATCCATCATATCCATTATGGCCAATGTTGCTCTTTCCTCCATGCCTGTAGCTGTTGGAAAAGGGCACCACAACATTTTCCGTTCGGTTATAAAACGCCTACTTGGTGCTGAATTACCATACGTTATGTTATTTAAATTAGGTATAGGCATATACGCAGCCTCCATCGCAGCCAAAAGACGCATATGGTGAATGCACGGACAAATGCGTTGTCGCGAGCGTTGCCGCCTGCGCCAACGCAACGGCTCTGGTGTATTCCTACCCTTACACATCTCGAAGCGCGACGCACACTCGCGGCGCGTCGCCCTCCGCTAGTTTGCGTGAAGGGCGACGCGCGAAGCGAAAATCATTTGGAATTCCATGCCTGAAAAAAACCCAAAAAACTCAAACCCACCAGGCCTGAGTTGGGGGCAGCTCTGTAACATGATAGCCTATCATATTAGGATCATTTTGAGTCTATTTGCATACCCTTCCCAGCAGAGAAGCATGAGTAAATCAAAAATGGTACTCATTAGGGTGTGCTTTATAGTTGCGCTTTCGAAGTTTTTCTTCTTCGTTTGCCTTTTCTAAAAATGCCCGATATATATATATGTTTTACTCATACAGCTCGGCCTCAATATATAGGCTATTGTGAGAAGTTTGGCCCCTTCCCAGGCCTGAGAAAGTCTCAAATACCCAATATCAGGTAATGTTAATGGAGATTTATACCCGAAAATCTCATTATTCCAAACCTCCCACCCCTTGTTCTTCCCAATGGTTTAGAGTATGGTCATGACAATTCGCCCATTGTTCAACCTCGAGACGAGGAAGATATTGAAAGACGAGAACTGAAAAATAATAATTTCATATTTACATTTATTTTGTATGTAATTGCAGTCAATGAGAATGTCAATCAGGCTTAACCCAGATAAGCATAAGAACCCAAAATACAGTGTCAAATTGATGGACAATTGATCATAGTGGGTGCCGACCACATTACATGTACAGGTGGATTACAACGCATTAGGGATGACCTGGTACTCCAACAGTCATTGACCACCCATGACATTCCTTAATTAAATAACCTGCTCGCAATCTGCAGTGCGACTTTTCATTCATGCTATGTCATCACAGCTCCCGAGCAAGCGTATCTAATTCCGCTTAAGCCGATGCTAGGGGCCGTGTGGATTCTTCATAGTCTCCACATGAACAGCTGCAATAAAAGCGCGGCTGAGATACTAAGGCTATATCCGAGAATCCACCGTATTCTCGGATCTGAATGTTAGGTGCCGAGGGATGCTTTCTTGTGGAGCCATATAGTTGGTATTTAGTCGCCAGACGTCTTCAATTTTCCCCACCTCTTGCATATCGCTTCAATGTGAGGCGACGCGAATGCCGCCCTTCTGTCACGAGCACATCTCGACGCGCCTCCTCCTCTGGAATTTTGTGCGAAAGGAGACCCTCGAAGCCAAAATGTTAAATTTGGAACACAATGCGATATAAATTTCAGCGTTTAAGTTAAGATTAATTATCAACCCACATAGACAGAAATAGGGAACGCTTAGGTTTTCATATGTCCGCATGTGAACCAACTTGATCATTTCATATTTCGAGTACCGGTTCATAGTTTAGCGTTTCCGCATGTATTCGTCATGTAAGGAAAACACAATAGATGACTACGTGTAGGGAACCTTGTTAAACCTGAAAAAGCTACTTGACAAGCTGTATTGTAATCGGTGTTCCTGGTTTTAAGATCCTTACATGACGAACTTCCCCCGAATTTTGCAAAGTTCATCAGGAAGCTATACCACTTATTTCCTGCACTCGAGCGATATCTGGTACTTTACCGTATTATGTTCGGCCTTCATCCGGCGGAGAACAGACTCGAGAAATCTGATAAATTACAGGTTTTCATACCACTTGGGAAACAGATATTGCCTGGGCTTACAAAATATATATGAATAACTTTCGTATCATCCAAGAGGTGTGGTAGATCTGTAATTTTGAACAAGTAGGACATCACATGACTCGAAAATGGCAGGTTATGTTGGGGTTACGTCGGTAGATTTTAACTGATTGGCTGACGAAGTCACGTGGTATTGATTTCTGGAAATTCCCTCTTGTAGTTGCCGAAAGTAGGCTGAAAATGGATACACACGATCCCAGGGTCAGTCTGACCGCGTATAGATTAACCAGATGGTTACAGGTTGATAAATGGTAATGAGTGTATCAACTCATGGCATCAGTACAATCAATGTGAGGTTTAGTGTTTCCACCCGATGAAGTTTGAGGGTACGAAAAATACAAGCGTCCGATCAGGCCTTAGGTACACTATCACACGTGTACATATCCTGAACATTGAAATGCAGATTGGCTTTCAAGCATGTGAAAGTGTTCAAGTACGAAAACTAGAATGAAAAGAGATTTATTTAAAATATGCCACTGAAGTGTTATCAAGCTCATCAACTAGGTCGTCCTCAACAAAATACAACGAAATAGGTTGTCCATAATATCGCCCTCTGTTGAATATTGGAACTCTGAAACATTAGTGTTCCTTCTGAAGTGTGTACCTTTGAACACTTTTACGCATAATTGAACACTTCTACATGTTCATGTGGACGCTAGTGTTCCAAAGAGTTACAGAATATGTGTTCATTTGTGAACATTGGTATTCAATCATGGTGATCAGTTTTGAACACGCGTGTTCATATATGTTCTGCAGTGTTCAGATATGAACATAAGCGATCAGTTTTTAACACGATATGATGTTCTGATTTGGACGTGAATATGAACGTTAGTTGTCAGTGCCGTCCAACCCCGATTGTTGAGATACTTAGCGTTGTGAAATTTTTTGGTACCTTTTTCTTTTCATTATTGTTCAAAATGAACCAGTTGATGAATTCCACAACATTATTCCAATTCATTCCAAAACCACTAAATCTAGACAGAGACGAACGCTTTTACGCGTTCGATAAGTGTTTAAAAAAAAACTGACTGTGTAGTCAGCCGTCATTCACTGAAAACCTTCCGCATCCATAATGTTACAGAAACATATTTAAACAAATAAAATATACTTACAATACTGATAGATTCATCAGATACAAAAATGGAGAAAAAAGAATATTTGACCAATATTGGTCCACTTTCCACCTTCTTTTGGGAGATAAATGAATTTGTATTAATACTCTGTATCTCTGTTATTTATTATGAAAAGAACAATAAGAATACGCTTCATCCTCGGACTATTTATTTTCATACAAGAAAAAGAAAAACTAATATTTCTCAAATCGGTTGTATCATATATTGTATTTGATTTGTTTTGCTATGTGTGTGTTGGTCAATCTAGGTAAACCAAGATGGTAAATCAGAGAAATACTATCTTGACGTAACGCTATGAAAACTTCGTGCGAAATGTTCGCCGATATTCTGCGAGATCCCATAATAAGCCAATCACGACCATTTCTGACGTTTACTTCACGGAGATCAACATCTTCGCGCGGCACAATCTTTTGATATTGTCTACCCCCTAACAAAGCCAGACTTTTCGGCGGGAGTAAACTCTTTGATCTTCACGGACACTGTCTGGAAATGATGCCATATTTGGATACTTTTTCTCGATAATGTTTATATATTAGTCCACGCGCTACCGTGTGTAATTACTGTGGGCGTGATTTCAACAAGCTGGTTGGCTAACAATAGTAGTTTCAGATTCGCATGGGATTTATATGGGGCTGAATTCATATATAATATTCCGTGATATTATATCTGAGTTTACTGAGATTGTGTGTGGGTGTGCAAGAAAATCAATAAAGTATAGAAAAAGAAGACAAATAATGTTACAGAAACTTTGGCCTCTATCTCCGGGTTGAGCGAAGGGACAGAATTCCATCACTGCAATTCTTATTAAGAAATTGGTAATACAAGCTTAAAATCAAACAATCTCTCTACGGTAGGCTATTTCGAAAAGAGTTTTATAGAGGAGCGGCGATTGGCAAAAAAAACGCCTTATTTTAGGAGTAAAATGCACCCCCCGTACACAGAGGCAAACTATATATCGTTTGAAAGCTTAGACTCTCTTCTTTCAAATGAGGTAGGATGTGGTGGTGAAAACTATTGCCGTATGCTAGAAAAATTAGGAAATGCGAGAACCATTGGATTGCACCTTTCTACTTTCAAAATGAGGGTATAGGTATTAATATGACTATATCTTCACTCGTACCAGGCATAGAGCAAAATGGTTGGTGTCAATTGATTACACAAAGGTTCTTCAAGCGTCTAATATCAAAAACTATTTTGAGGTCATTGACCTGTGACATCACAGGGGGACCAGCTCCAAAATACAATTAAATTGCGTCAAACGCACTAAAAACTATGTCAAAAGTTTTTTTGTGGGTAAAATACTTCATTGTCAAATGGCCAAAATGGTTCTTATGTCGAATAATGTCATCGGTCAAATACTTCGGCAAAGATTTAGTGCAATTACCGTTTAAATCCTCAATTTAAAGATTGTCATTCACCATAGTATATTAGGTAAAAAGATTTTCTCGGATGTCAGCCACCGTAAATAGTTTAGTTCCGTGATTTAGATATTCAGAGTCATTTGACGTCGTAGCTGTATATTGTTTTGTCGAACGTACAAATTAGTTTAGAATTGTAACTGGGGTTCTTTTCAAAATATCCACAAAATATACGGGAAGACGCAGAGTGGCACAAAATTACAAACTTGGCGAAAGAGTGCTGTGAGCATCAGTTTCCACGTCAATTATTTATCTAATTTTCTGAAAGCATTAAATAGATCACTGAAATACAGGAACTTGTCTATAAACATACCCACTCTCCTGGTATTTCCCGACCCCACAACGGCCTGAGTATAGAGTTTTATTATAACAACACGATATGTAGCATGTACCTCAGAGCAGTTGCTTCAGATATTTTTGGGATTATATATTCTGTATATCCCTGGCATATCTTTTATCAGGGGCCAAGCCTAATCATCAATACAATAGGACAGTCCCGGGATAGAACTATTTAATATAATAATAATATTTATTTCAGACACAGATTCTATAGAATGAACAAATAAATAATAAGATGGCAGCCAAAAGACAAATTACTAGCGCTTTACATAGACTTGGCTAGACCAATGACAAACTAAACGCGAAGTCATCGGAAAGCCGCAAAGTTGTAGGAATGTGTCTGTCGACATAAGTCTGTTCCGTAGAAAATTAATCTGGCGTCGAATAACCTCATTAAAGCTGTGTACAGAGTTAATCCCAAACATGTACAGTAAGTAGCACTTCAATTGGGCGTGGAGTGCACCAACCTGCGAAATGCGTTGCTGTATATGTTTTTTACAGTTACAAGACCGCAAATGGCTGCAATAGATACTGGTAAAGTACGACAAGAGAAGTTGCTTCTTCGCATCTTGAGAACACATATAGAACTTTCGAATCAAAATGTTGGCACGAATGCATAATTTTCTAGTTTGCACAGTCATCATAACCGTCAGTGAGATCGCTGGAGATAAAATGATCAAGACATTCGGCGTTGTCTAGGTACTTCAGCTGTGAGTGAGTTTAACAGAGGTCATTGAACCTAAACGAAAACATAAGCATTTCTTAACGTTCATGACAATATTATTGTCAGTCACAAAAATATCACATATATCAAGTGGATTATGAAGGCCCTTGGCAGAGGGTCTATTAAGGCATAAGTCGTCAGCGTATACTAGATGGTTAAAGAAGACCTCGACTACATTACATCCTAAATTGGACCGAGATATTTTGATGTCGAGTTCATGTATGTAAAGTACAGAGGAGACAGAAATCCTCTTTGACGGACTCCATTTCCAGCGGGGAACCCTCCGAGAAGGCATACCCACATCCTGGTAGCTATGAAAGGCGCAAAAGGACGCCATTGCCCACGTGACGTGGGTCAAGATTAGTCACGGGGTAATGCTTTAAAATTGACTCTACTGCAAAACCCGGAAAATAATTATAATTGTGGCTTTCAAAATACTAAATATCCATACAATTTTGAACATGTTATTGTCTCGGAATAGGCATTTGCAAACACAAATCATCGCATGTAAATCTCCGTGGATAAAATAATGGAGCATTTCAATGTTAATAAATGGTTCGCTTCTTAACCTCGGTATGACGCCACATGGTCCCTGACGTCGTTTCGCGTCTTTTGTTGTCAGAGACTTCCATATCGGGACTGTTCTACTAATATTTAAGACGTATAATCTCCAATATTATCATCTCGCTTATTCTGTGTTTCGCAATGGTGTTGGTGCAGAATTGGTGGTTTTCAAGGTAGATAAGGCTCACGTTCTGTACAGAATTATTACCGTTTTATTATCAGAGGTGTCAGGACAAAATTTGCGCTCATAAAGATCTTTTGTGGGTATTGAAAAATACCAGTCTCAATTCGATTTTATCGGATATACACATTTCATGTGTATTCATTTGTATTCTTAAACAGCATTGTTTCTTATAGTGGAGCCAACTCGTCATTATGGTTGTCTCTCTTCTGTACTGGAGGTCCGTCGTTAACTGGAGGTAGGAATTCGTACAGGCACGGCTGATAAAAAGTATTCATACTACTTTAGTATTAGGTGTTACAGTCTGGATCTCAGCGGTATTATTCTGATGTATGTCTCGGATCATTCCATTTTCGTTACACGAAAGACATACGAACAACATCATGTGAGCATATATGGCCACTCGTAGGTAGAATCAGTATTCGTGGTTGAAATGAGTCAAAACAGAAAATCTCGAATTGAGATTGGTATTTTTCAATACCTACAGAACTCCAGAAGCGAGAATTCTGTCCTGGCACATATGATAAATCAGTAATAATAAAGAACAGAACCCGGACTTTACGGAAGACAGCGCTGAATAATCATGAAATTTGTCAAAGTATTTTTCAATTCCTACAGAACTCCAGAAGTGAGAATTCTGTCCTGACACCTTTGATAAAAAAACCCACAGTAATAATACTCTACAAAAAATGCACCTTATCGACATTGGAAACTGTGGAGTACAAGCGTCTAATCTGTCATTCAATATTCAGCCGTCGTCCATCAAAGGATTTCCGCGTCAATAATCCGATGGCCCAATACATAAAATAACAATGGCACTAAATTATAAGGATAAATCATAATATGCGTAAAACTAGGCTGATTTCCTGCAAGACAGAAGCGGTCAACAGTTTTCAATAATGCCAGCAAGACATCACGATGTCCCAAAAATATCAAATTCGTATCGCTGATAAGTATTCTTAATCTATATGATATACGTTGTGAAGTCGTTATCTAGAATATGATGTATCTCAGTCACGCTTTGATTGTGTCTGTTCAAATGAAAACTATGAGGATCTTGAAATACATACGTTCATACAATCCCTAGCCCCGGGTTAAGCGGAATTAGACACTAGTTACGAAACGTACCGCCATAGATCTTGCACGTTCAACATGCGATATGTATCGTCAAATTTGAGAAAATTTGACTGGAGACGCTTGACGATATAGCCCTCTTTTACGGGTTCATATAAAGACATTGAGAGAAACAGCATACACATGAAATGTGTCAAAGCAGATAAATCTCCAATTGATATTGTTATATTTCAATACCTACACAACTCCAGAATCGAGAATTCTGTCCTGACAACTTTGATGAAAAATAGTAATAATTCTACACAGGACTTGGACATTATGGATCTTGGAAACTGCGGACGACATCTGAAGAAACAGCGCTATTAAACAACGCTACAGCAGAAACGTCATTAGAAGCGATAGTTCTGCCCTGACATCATTAACAACCGGAATAATACTGTACAGCAGCACAAGCGAGATCATAATATTGGAGATTATATATCATTAATATTGATTGCATTGAAGATTAGGCCTGACACTTGTTGAGAGTTATGCTTGGGATATACAGAATATATACTCGACAAAATATTCGAAACGACTGTTTTAAGGTACATGAGTACATATAGTGATGTCCTATACTCAGGCTGTTGTAGGGTCAGAACATACCTGGAAGTGGGTTTTTTTATGGACATTTTCTTGTATGATATTAAACTGTACAAGTGGTTTCCAAGAACATACTCTTGATGTGACAATTTTAATACTAAGCTTAGATGACCCCCTGAATAGTTAAAATTTTCAAGAAGGTGGAAAATCAGGGACCTGTAAAGAGTAATTTATAGAATACTGTATCCACAAATCTTATCAAATGTGGTAGATTACCAAGAACGTATTGTGGGAAAACATGAAATTGCAATAGTAATTATGAGATTACCCCCACTCACAACGATAATCAAGATAACATTTGATATTGCTTTAAAATTAAGAAGAGATAAAAGAAAACATTGAAATATACACATTAAATCATAAAGCATTCATATCAAGTATTGCTGAAGTCAGATGTTTGGCAATCTTAGATAAACGCTTAGTAGACATAGAAAATGTATAATTTTGAGATACTTCCTGTTCACATATTCTATAGCCTGTACTTTTCATGTAATGATACACAGCACCACTGACAATAACTTGGCATAATTATATGAATTTCATTACATTGAATAACTTAGTAAAGAAACCATAATTGTGTATTTAGAAAATATTTCATTCGGAATTTGGAGATGACCCTCAAGTGACATCATGATTCAAGATATCTTAACATAACTGTTATCAATCGATTCCCCGTTTAATGGAGAGGAACTTGCTACCTCACACTATAGGATGTGGCCGTGTGGGTGGGGGGGGGGGGGTTACTCCTAAAATAAGGCGTTTTTTGCAATCGCCGCTCGTCTAATGCAGTAGTTAGTGTTTTTTACCTAATATACTATGGGGAATGACGCTCGTTAAATGTAAAAGGTAATTGCACCAAATCTTTGCCGAAGTATTTGACCGATGACTATTCGACATAAGAACCATTTTGGTCATTTAACAATGAAGTATTTTACCCACAAAAAAATGTTGACATGGCTTTTAGTGCATTTGACGCAATTTAATTGTACTTTGGAGATGGCCCCTCTGTGACGTCACAGGTCAATGACCTCAAATTTGTTTTTGATATTAGAGGATTGAAGAACCTTTGCGTAATCAGTTGACACCAACCACTTTTCCGTATGCCTGGTAGGAGTGAAGATATAGTCATTTTAATACCTATACCCCCATTTTAAAAGTAGAAAGGCGCAATCTGATGGTTCTTGTATTTCATCTGAAAGAAGAGAGTCTAAGCTTTCAAATGATATATAGTTTGCCTAAAACAGGGTCCCGGCCGCTCGTCTATTATCTTACTTGTTTCACTAGCGACGTGTTGGTACAGGGAACTCCCGATAAGTACCGAATGCCCTTGAAGTTTTTCTTGGTAATTAAATATTCTATTCTTCTAGAAAATTAACTTTCTAATTTACTCGTATACAGGATCTATCGGTTCATATAGAAAATATAATTAGAATAGTTTTTAAAACAAATATTCTAGTTTATGAATATAGTATTCAAAATATTTGCGAGTGCCGTGGACAAAAGTGAAATCGAGGAGACTGCTTCCCGAAAGAATCTTTTTCTACCGCTAACTTTAAAGAGCTGCAGTTATTCAGGTGGTATTTCAGACAATTTCCGCAAAAGGGCTATTTAGTAAGCTAAGATATAAGTGTCCGCTCCAACATTCAGTAACTAACCGTCGTCCGAGTTGTGTTTTCTTATGTCGTACTATATGATAGCACCATATAAAGTGATTGGAGAATGTACATATATGTAAAGGTTCTATATATTAGGCGCAAATATGTGACAGATCCAAAATTCAGTTGATAGCCGTCGTCCAAGTTGTTTGTCTATGTCGTAATATACGACAGTGCTATATAAATTCTTTAGAAAAATGCATTTATATGCAGAGACTAATATATGAGTCAATCCAACATTTAGCAGCTAGCCGTCGTCTGAGTTGTGTTTTCCTGTTGTAATATACAACAATACCACGTGGAGTCCTTGGAGAATGTACATCTATATCCAGAGGCTCCATGTAGGCCTACACTGTAAATTCAATACGCGTGTTAAAGTTGTGAACACTTATGTTAGAATGCTATTGTTCAAATGCGTATGTTGAATACCTGCGTTAAAGGATTTTTATCAATAATTTTATTTCTCTGGAATATGTCTGAGAAGAGTTAGTACTTAATTCCCTGTGTGCGTATTTAAGCCTTTTTAATTAAAGACCTGTAGCTCAATTTCCGCCAGTTAACCCGTTAATGAGCTTGGGCGTCACGTGACCTGGTGACGTCAGACAGGCGACCGTCTCCTGCGGGCAGCTGTCTGAGCTATATATTAAGCTGTGGATTTGCGATTACTTCATGGCGTATATCGCTGTATAATTAATCGAAAACGATTCGAAACCATGGAGGAATATGCCAGGTCGATTTGTAAACACATACTGGTATGTTATTTATTATCTATGTCGGACGTTATATATAGGCCCCCTATGCACAGAATGAATAAATATTTAGACAATGATCGAAATAATTTATTAATCCAGGCTGTATTATTGTATTGTATTATATTGCAACCACTCGCCTGATTTCAATAGTTCATTGAGTAAATGTCAACAGTATGATAACGATAGTATTATACTAGGTGAGAAATATTTAATAGGACAGGATTAGGCTTGTGGAGATGGTTGGATTAATTAACAAGGTGGGCTTCAAGGCACGGTGAGGTTCCTGGTTCAGTAGGTCATACCCGCTGGGAATGAATATACACTGCTTATTTATTTATTTATTTATGTCATTGACTTGAGAACGATACCTGTATCAAAACGTCGTCCCGAATAAACTAGAAGTTGTTATCCATAAGTAATTTGTTTATTTATCTACTTCCGAACTTCTAAATGCCACTAAAAGAAATCTCTCTCAGTATGTAATTCATACTAAATTGCTACCTGTCATTAGCGAGCTCTCGCGTCTGTGACGTCACAGATTGGCGGCCTCGCTTTCATTCCACAAATATGCAAATCTGACTGGGAGCTAAATGGAGCTGCCAAAAAGGCTCAAATACACCCACAGGGGACAAGGACAAATTTCTTAATTAAGTACTAAGTTAAAACTCTTCTGACACATATTCCAGAAAAAACAAAATATTGATAAAAATCCTTTAATGGCTTGAATGCTGAAGTTCAAAATTGAACACGGAAGTTAACAATTTGAATATGGAAGTTAACAATTTGAACACAATTACGCGTTCAATAAGTGTTACAATTTAAGCGTTCAATAAACATTCCCAACTGGACTCGGTAGCCGAGTTGGTAGAGCAGTGGGACGGTATCCCATAAGTTGTAAGTTCAATTCTCACCCAAGCCAGTATTTTCTGATGAAATAATGTTCTCAGAGATCAGTATGATATATTATGAGTTGTCCACGCGGCAAAGATTTATATATTTTTTTGCCATTGGAAATTTCCCCCATGTGTGAACAATGGTAAAATATCAATTTTGTTGTGTGTTTTTTTGCGCATAAACTGTGGTTTATATTATCATTTTTCCTGGCTGTATCGCCCTTTGAGTCATCACCGAATAATCAATAAGCAAATCTCCGATACAAATGATACCCGTACTTACCAATGTGTCACTGCACTTCCTGTCTCCACAACATATATATATATTGCAGTCATTGTAGTCCAATCAAATGAAAAACATTCAACGTGAACAGTCTGTTTGTTGAGTTTTGGTAGGGGAGTTATCGCACACTGCTGTCACAGATCTCTTTCTGACCCGAAGATTCACTAAAAGACTATCAACGGTTGTGCAAGATATACTTAAAATCAAGGTACGTAGTAGCTCTTTTTATCAAGAAATCTGACATCTGACATGACTTTTATAATTTAATTGAAACAAGTGGTCAAGTTTTCAGAATTGGGGACCAGTAATCACTCATGATGGCGTTCAGCATATATCTTCTTCAAAGCGATCCTGACGTCATACAGTTATTAAGTTTGCCTAATGAACTATTAAAAAAATAATACCTCTTAAACCGAATCACTTTTTCAAGTTGCTTAATCATATTTTAACCATTGGTGAATTTCCATCTTTTTGGTCGTCTTCGACGATTACACCACTTGATAAAAAATGCGGATGAGTCAATCCGGATAATTACTGTGCCATTGCATTAAGCCCAACCCTTGGGAAATTATACACAATAATATTAAACAATAGACTACTTGACCACCTGGATAATAACGAATGTTTGAGTCCGAATCAAGGTTGTTTTCTGACTGATCATAGAACGACAAATAATTTATTTATTGTCAAATCAATTATTGACACATACCTTGATAGAAATAAAAAGCAACTGTTTGTAGCCTTATAGATTTTCGAAAAGCTTTTAACATGGTGGATCAATCGATTATTTTGAAAAAGTTCACACTGCTTAGAGTAACAGGCAATATACTCCCATTTCAATTTCAAAAATACAATTTACCAAGTGTCTGCAACTAATGGACAGTTTTCCACACTTTCTCCTACCAGATGAGCCAGACAAGGTTGTAATTTATCTCCCACTTTGTCTAATATGTTCATTGACGACATTGCTCATTATCTAGAAAATGATCTGTGCAAAGCACTCGTCTGAATCACACTAATATAACCCATCTGCTTTTTGTAGATGCTCTAGTTATTTTCCAACAAACAGAACCAGGTTTACAGCATTCATTGAAATGTGTTTACAACTTTTCCTCTACAAAATCTGCCGATTAATGTTGAAAAATCAAAGGTTATGATTTTTAGCAAACAACATTCAAATACATCTATACAAAGTTTCAAATTTGGTAGTCAATCACTACTGCGAAAATATAAGTACTTACAAGTTTTAACCATTAGCGACAGGGGAAATTTCAACAACGGCCTATTAGAGCTAAAGACTAAATAACTTATAGCCAAAAATAGTTTATTTCATTCTATATTTAAACATAACCCCTGACCAAGTTATGTATGAATCTGTTTAAAGTGTTAATTCAACTAATTTTAGTCTATAGTGGTGAAATTTGGGGGCTTATATGATAAATACTAGTGCTGGATGGGCCAGTCCCGTGCGACTCTCGAACCCGCGCCCTCAGATTTTGACACCAAATCGCCAACAGTAAATACAAGCGCTTTAGACCACTCGGCCACTTCAGCGTTCACTGGTCGAGTGGTCCATGCAGAGCGCTTGCATTTACTGATGGCGATTTGGTGCCAAACTCTGAGGGCGCGGGTTCGAGTCTCGCACGGGACTAGCCCATCCAGCTCTATAGTATGTGTGCTTTACCAAGAAAGTGTCATCCTAAATATAATTGGATATAAATGTTTAACTACTTTCTAAATGGCATTAGTATATATCGATATAAATTTAAATAAAATTTGGTTATTTTGTCCGTACGATAAAACGTATCATTAAAGAGGTGATGGAAAACGATGCCGCCATACTGACAAGAAGTCATATGACCCCACAGACAAATGTACGTACTGCATATTTAAAAAAAAAACCATCGCAAGAGGTTAGAAGGAAGTAATTATCTCTCGCAATGTCAAATGACATGATTTCATCAAAACAACTCTACTATAATTACTATACCAATAATTCCCGGATATTATATTTCATCAAAAAAGCTCAGTGGTCATTTAGACGGGATGAGATTATGGTGTTGTCCTGTACCAATTTCAATGATACAGGGCCGACCGGGGGTGCCCGATTTGACTAGTTCCGTGTTGAAGACAATACTGGAATTCAACTGGTCGTAAATATTGCCAGCGCGCGTTAATTACGAGGAGAAATTGCGTGAAATTTACAAACAATATTTTGGATTCACTCACCGATATTCAACCACCAGCCGTTTATCTGAATATCAGCCAATCGTGGGCTTGCCTGTTTCATAGTCCGATACATTTGGGGAACGAAGATTGCCCGACAGTCTGAATCAGTGGATTAGTCCTTTTTTACCAAGAACCGAAAGTGATTACAGCCAGACTTTTATTGTACTTGTTCATGTGGACATCGAAAAATTCATGTGGACATCGAAACACAAGGGTTTATGCAGAATTACAGAAATAAATTTTTGCTTTAACTAACGTGACACATGAGGAAGTTTTTTCGAATGTTACTCCTCCGCATTTCGGAAGCACTGTTGTAACTTTATCCATTAACTTTGCTGAATACAAATATATTATTTTATTGCATATCACTTTTACGGGTGAGGAAAATCCTTATAATCCACTGCTAAATAAATAATATGGCTTTATAGGAGCTCAAAAATTAATGGTCCACACCTGAGTTATGATGTGCCATGGAAATAATAGTCTTCTTTAATAAAATGACCCTTTCCTGCCAAGGGAGACTATGTTTTTCGCCTAAAATGGAAATAAACGAAAATTAGGTTGACTGCATGTACAGGTTAATCTGACCTTTTCTCCGCAACAAGAAATAACCAATAAATGTTTGCGCTCTCGTTACTTAGCATTCGATATACTCGTTTCGCAATTTACACATGGGGTGTGCGTATTTGGTGAAATGCGAAACAAGACTATAAAACGAGAATTGACGTATTTCTCATGCTGCTGGAGATAAGACCAGGAGCGACAAGAGTATTTTATGTGATGGACTATTATTCCTAGAGGACGAACCATTATTTCTATATGCCGGCGAATCCTGCCCGGGGGAGCTATCATTCCTTGATGTCGAACAATCGCACACTCGTTTTCAAAAGCTCGTTTCGCAAGATACAGTGAACCAACGCAGATATCATGTGTTATGTGTTGGCATCAGAAACTTGTTGGTCCTCTTTGTTGTGACATTAGTGTTTGATATGTACACAGTTAACCGTTAATGTGACAAATAAGACAATTAGAAAACGCAACAACACCTACTGATGGCAGAATGATCGAAAATGCGTCATTAGTGGTTGATTCGACATGCAGATTCGCCAGCTAATCAACAATAACGATTGACTATTCATGCTTGCAGAGCACAAATGACATAACTGTGACATTAGATGGCGATCTGACAGCTCCTAATGACATAATTGTTCCGATTGCGATAATTGTGTCATTAGATTCCTGAGATAGTCTGTATCTCAATGGCGCTTTTATTGTAGATGATCATTTGGACAGATTAGCTTGAATGACCACACCGCGCATAGAACCTTGACTAGAATTACCACACGACCCCTATCACCGGTTTATATCCATCAATTTTCATCAATACCCTCCTATTAGTACTTCACCCTATTATTCTGAGACTGTATCCACTTATATATAATCGAGCTGTTTTATTCGATTTTCAGAGACCAGGAAGTATATTTGGGCTTTTTTAAAGGTAACATTTACTTAAAGGTGAACTGCAAAGCTTTTAATTTTATCTAAATTGTTGCTTATGTACATCTTGTCTTATGTGACATAACTTTTATACGTTTTTGGGGCAAATATAGTTTGCAAAATTGTACTAATAACAATATTTAAGTTATCCTGTTATAAATCCGTCTTGAAAAGTTGCATCGCTTGTCTTTCTTGGTTTGTAGAACGTTATGACGTTATAGTGGTCCCCTTCATTCAGGTTTTATTCAAATGTGACGTCATGCTACGTCGGATGAATGAACGAGGACCACTATAACGTCATGACGTTCCAAAAACAACGGGAGCCAAGCGATGACGTTTTTAAAAGTTCTAGCTCTCGGTATAAGTTTTGACTTCTCATATACCCAAAATAAAACAATAACCCACAGAACTATTACCACATATAATTGTAACAACTATAGAAGTTCTTGTTTTATGACATTTTAACAGAACATTGGAAAGCTTTTCAGTTCACCTTTAATATTTTTACTATTTATTTCAGACATTGCTCATCAGGTGTGCTCAGCTGGCATCGGTATGGATATAACGACAGCAGAGTCAGTTCGATACATGTATTTAGTAGAACAATGTATTTGACGCCTAGCACCAGCATGAGGGAAGAAAATGAAACCGCCAACCACACGGAGGCTGTATTGAGGGATCTAAATTACCAGTCAGTTTGCCGGCATGCTCCCGTGATTGGGTATCTGATCCTGCTCATGGTCATTGGAGTCCCGGGAAACTCGGTCACGTGCTACATATATATGAAGAAAATGAAAAAGACAACGACAAATCGATTCATACTTTGGCTAGCCGTTCTGGACTTGTTTGCTTGTGTTATCATAATACCTTTTGAAATTTGTGATATGCTCCTGGAATACCTATTCGATCACCATGCTATTTGTAAAATATTCCGTTTCATCGTTTATTTGATACCATTTACGTCCGTCATAACTGTGGTGTCCATCGCAATTGACAGACACTACAAAATCTGTAAACCTCTAACGCAATCGCCTACCAGAAAATATCGTTATTTTATAGTAGGATCTGCCATTATTGCTAGTGTTGTATCGAGTCCTAGTTTAGTTTTCTGCGGAACAGCGGAGATCGAAACGTCATATCCAGACATTGTGGGACATTCTTGTACGATTACACAGAGTTTTCAAAACTCAGCTTTCATCGTGACATACAATGGATTTCTTCTGCTTTGTAACGTCGTTGGTATGGTGTTTCTCTCAATTTTGTATACTTGTATTGGGCTTCAAGTTTGGAAACGGAGCCGAAAGACAACAAACGTCGAGGGAAGATCAAAGGCCGCCGACAAAGACAACAAGAATGTGAACAGTATTCACAGGGCAACTATTACATGTGTTGCGATATCAATCGTGTTCGTTATTGCGTTCTTGCCTACAACAATATTGCACATAATACGTGCTGCCAAGAAAGGATTTAAAAATGAACTGTCGGATGCTTCGTATGTCGCCTATAGCTTGTTCATGTGCAGTTATTATCTCACAAACGTAATGAACCCAGTGCTTTATGGATTCATTAACCCAGTATTTCGCAGGGAATGCATTTTAGTGATAAAGTGTAGAGACCATTTCGGGAACTCCAATGCATCGGCGAGTACTTTCAGGAACTGAACACTCAACGTGACCAAAGCCTGTCCAAAGAATAAAGTTTTGCCTGGTCAACCTTAGCAACGTTTGTGAAGTTAGAGAGCAGGTCAGAGTTAGGCTGAAACTGTACACAAATGCTACCTTGTTTAAGAAACAGAAACATTTGTATTCGTTTGACGTGTTTCACATGAGAATTTTTTTTCTGAACATCTCATTAATGTGGTTCAATAAATGCATCATTTTCTTTGTACATTTGAGTGCAAAAGGTCTGAAAACCAGTATTCGGCTGATTTTTTTTGTATATGTTGGGGACGTTTATCATTAATAAACGTCTTATACTTAATATTCTTCCCATGCAGGCTGCATGAATCACATTCTACATTGTATCGAAGAAATTATTCAATTAAGATTCGCCTATATCATTTAATGTTGTGGCGTTCGTTGGAATATCTTCTCAATTTCGTAGTTACTGAATATTGGGATAGACGTCATACCAAAACAGTTATTTCTTATGTGTTTCTATTATACTTTATCTTAATTTATATTGCTTTGTTAGTTATAATAAGCCAATCTTGTACAAATATGGAAAAGGTAAGACAAATCTTTCGTCTCGTGCAAATATCGATGCGCTGGTGAGTGTGTTTCTGTAAAGGAGTCAAAGCTTTAGATCTAAAATGCAGTCTGCCTGTATATTTTAGTGAAAATAAAGGAATGTAACCTCATGAAGTTTGAACCGTTTGTTTGATGTTGAAAACTATATCTTATGCAAATTACAGCTGTCCCTTTTCAACGTTAACCCTACCTGGCCTGGGGGGGGGGGAGCGGAAAGTGCCCCCCTAGTGTGAACTTTTCTCTGCTGCTCCGAAACGACAAAACCGAGGAGGCTGAAACTTGGTGACTTTTAAGCTTATCTTATTGGGGTCATTTTGGGTCTATTTTCATATACCCTCAGGCAGAGGATCATGGGTAAATTCAAAATGGTGGCCATGTGATATCCGCGAAAGTCGTGTTTTCCAATCTTTTCGCTCCATTTCTTCACATTTTCCTTGCCTAAAAGGCCTTGAACGTATATTATTTATGCAAAACTAATTATTTCCTATTTTATTGAAAAATGGCTTCCGGGAAGATGACGTCACTGTGACGTCATCATGGCGGCCATGTTGGATTTTTTCACATTTCCCGGTAGAGCTTGAACCCAAGATAATGTGTGGCAAGTTTCAGCGCTCTAGCCTTAGTGGTAGAGAAAATATATAGGAGGGGGCACTTTCCACCCCCCCCCCTACCCCCCGCCCAGGCTGCGATACACCCCAAATCGCCCAGGCCAGATAGGGTTAAAGCGTTAACTCAACGATACACTTGTGCCTGAACTTCTCCAAGTCAAAAAAAAATAAGCTATACAGCAAGATTTCTGTTTCCACACCAGTCTACGTACCGATGTGACTGAATGGTTCACGCTCGGCAAAGTATAAGTGAAGCTTAAATAAGAAAAACTCCCCCATATACGAGTTTAATTCTTCAATTCTGTACAAAATTCTGTTTCGTACAAAACAATACCCAAGTTTAAAAGTTAATAGTGATGTAATATCATGGCAGATATGGTCATATTGAAATCATTAATTTCGTTTTGTTTCAAGTTGTCATATGTTAGATATATTAAAATATCCATGCCAAAATGTATACGAAAAAGTCAAAAAGAAGCGAAAGCCGAATTTCAAACGCCAGTCAACGCTGTTTTATCTTCCTGTGACTCTGAACGTTAACTAGATATTAGTTTGCTAATTTTTATCAGTGAAATAGCTTTTTTTGTGCAGATTCACCTCACTACTGAAGGGCTGAACATTTTGTAGGACTGCCAAAGTCTACATTTTGGAATCATATAGTGAAGAGAATTTTATATTATATATACATATCCACAGTTGAAGATACTCGATTCTAATATACACTCACGAAATTTCGCACATCGTTATAGAATTGTCAGTTTATATATTATCAATGGATAGGCCATGTTCATCTGCATAGTTTGCTCATATAAACGAAGTGCGAGAATACAGTGTCAGCATTATCCTATTGTTTTCACAAGAATGTAAGGATATAAATGGTCTTTCGTGTATGTGACTCTTTAACTTCACTAAGTTATAGTGTTCAAACTGAGAGGGACTTCCATGTGATCTCTTACCACTGAATGGATCTACAGCACATATGCAAGCAGACACAGTTCGATGTTTAGTGGAAAATATTAGCGTACACCAACCATCAGTATAGGGAAAGTCAATTATGTAAATTTCAACCACAAGGAAACAACAATGAAGGAGTTAAATTATCAGTTGGTTTGTCAGCTGTCTCCGGCGATTGGCTGTCTCATCCTGCTCAGAGTTATCGTAATTCTGGGAAACTCGGTCACGTGCTACATATGTTAGAAACAGCAAATTAAGTCATACACTTTAGATATAAGTACTTGTGCTCCTAGAATATTTATTGAAATTTGTGATCTCGATTTGTGAAATACCTATACGATCTACCTTCTACTTATAAACTATTCCGTTTTATTATTTATTTGACCGTGATTAAATCGTTTGTCAATTTTAAGTCAATTGCAATGGGAAAACACCACAACGGATCCGCATACCAGGAAATATCGTTCTTTCATGGTATGGCCAGTCATATTAGGAATTTCTGCGGCTAGTCCTTCTTTAGAACAGCCAAAGTAGTATATAAAATACCGCACAAGCTACGAGTGCGCAGGTGTTTTTGCGCAGGTATGACGTCATTTTGGGGAGGTTATGGGGAGGGGTGCGCAGGAGTGTTCTGCGCAAGTATGACGTCACATCCGGTCTGCGTGAATCGGGCGTTACCTTGGGGCATGTATTCATTCACGGTGATGCGGTCTGGCGGTGATGCGGTCTGCCTTCGCGGACAGAAAGTAGTCCCAAGTACGTGGGTTTTCGTGAGAATGTTCGGCAATCTTCAGGGGCGAGAGGGGCCCCTAGTGGACTGATTGTGTCGAGTCAGGTGTCAAAGTGAAACGCTCCTCGAGGGCGATCAAGTCATGGATGGGTGCATGTAAAATTGGGATTTGTCCCGAAAATATAAAAAGCGGAACACGGACTTTACCCCTACAATAGGGGGAAAACTCATATCAACCCTATTCCAAAGGGCTAATATCGGTCCCTGGCTTATCGGGGCCTGCTGAGAGAGGTAGGGTGGGGGAGTGGATATATGTAAATTTAGAATTTGTCCCCGAAAATATAAAAAGCGGAACACGGACTTTACCCCTACAATAGAGATAAACCCTTATCAACCCTATCCCAAATGGCTAATATCGGTCTCCGCGCTTATCGGGGTCTGCCTATCAAGTCATGGGTGGGTGCATGTAAAATGAGGATTTGTCCCCGAAAATATAAAAAGCGGAACACGGGCTTTACCCCTAAAATAGTGGAAAACTCCTAATCAACCCTATCCCAAAGGGCGAAAATCGATCCCCGGGCTTATCGAAGTCTGCCTATCAAGCCACGGGTGGGTGCATGTAAAATGAGGATTTGTCCCCGAAAATATAAAAAGCGGAACACGGACTTTATCCCTACAATAGGGGAAAACTCCTTTCAACCCTATCCAAAAGGGTGAATATCGGTTCCCCGGGCTTATCGGGGCCTGCTGAGAGAGGCAGGGTGGGTGTATGTAAATTGAGGATTTGTCCCCCGAAAATATAAAAAGCGGGACATGGACTTTACCCCTACAATAGGGGAAAACTTCTATCAACCTTGTCTAGTGGGGGCTAATATCGGTCTCCGGGCTTATCGGGGCCTGCCTATCAAGGCATGGGTGGGTGCATGTAAAATTAGGGTACTCATCTTACATCCGGGGTTTTTCCATGTAGGTTACTGCGCAGGTCACGTGGCTTGGTGGGTCTGCGCAAGTGTGTGACGTCACTTCCGGTTTTCAGAATAACACAAAAAACTACCTCCGAACACAGAAGAGTTCCAATTTTTCCTTAGGCCTTAGACGTATGGAATACATGTACTAGAACATCCGGGGATTCAACATCTGGGCACTCTTCAACATCCGGGATTTCCCCGGCCCGGCCCAACCGCACGCCTGCGCGGGTTATCCGGGCGAGCGCGCGCGCACGGGTTATCTGGCCGCACACCTGCGCGGCATCACCGGAAGTGTGCAAGGGCATTATATCACATCGGGGTATATATTTCATCCAAGTATAGCGGATAGCGGTTGAATAACAACAAGTTCAGCAATGTTTATACAGTTTATTATCCCCAATGTTACATCATACTCAGGCTGGGGGAGCCGCCCTGGGTATGTTTAGTATGTTCACAGCAAAACAAATTGAAATATCAAACACCATGTGTTATTATTTAACGCACCGTCACATTAGGTACAAGTGTTTACTGAGCTCGAGTCAACGATCAGCATGTAGACATAGAGAGTATATACGGCATGTTATGCTATTCATCAGTGCAAGGGTGACGCATTCAGCCGATGGGGGGTGGTCGGTCAGCTTGGTAACGAAAAACGTGTACCCATTGTGTGTTGGGGCGTTGACGTTGTGCCCATCTCAAGGGATCCACGGTGTCCAGTTTCTCCAGCATCGTCTCTAGCGATGCCCGGTTAATGATGGTGAACGGTTGGTCAAACACATGGCTGTTATTACTGGCATAATAATACCGTAACTGGTCCGTCTCTTTGTGACGTAAGATGTACCCGAAAGCGACATTCAATCTGAAGACCGTAGCTTGGTCATTGAAAATGGCTTCCACGTAGCTGCGTAGACGGGTGAGGTCGGTCAGTGGGAAATTGTAGATATCTGGAATGGGGCTATCACGGTGGAAAACGTGCCGTATCATGGGCCATTGGCGCCGATAGATGTCACTAACTGGAAGGGCGTCCTGTAACAGATCGCTAGGAATATCCACGCGCAGATTATACAAGTATACCGTGCGCCGTTGTGGATGGAGGACTTGTGCCGTCGCAAATCTTCTAGGCGAGTAAACTGCTTCTGGCAAGTTGTGCAAGTGAACATCTTGGTGGTTGACAGAGTGTCGGATGAAACGGCCAGGCCACTTCCCTTTTATAGCACGCTTGCTGGTGATCTATTTTTAGCACACTCAGTTCATCTACCTCCAACTCGAGGACCGAGATGTACTGGTGTACGACTGAACCGCATTGCGCGCGCGCGCGCGCGTGTGTGTGTGTGTGTGTGTGTGTGTGTGTGTGTGTGTGTGCAGTGGATTTTACATCCGGGACCTTGTCAACATCCGGGTTTCCCAGTGGGTTTTTCCCGTCGTTCCTCCATCTTCCATCCGGGTACTGTGGTTTTACATCCGGGTCCTCATCTTACATCCGGGTTTTTCCATGTTTACTGTCACGTGACCGGAAATGACCTTTAATCACTGACATGATGTAAAGCTAAATTGACTCTTCTGACCATTGATAGGCTAAATTGGTTCTTATTGACCTACTTCCGACAGGGGGCGCCACCTGTTTTGTGACAGCTTCCGGTTCCGGTCACGCGACCGGAAGTGGCCTTTGACCCCTGCGTACCATTAACTGACCTTTGACCCCTGCGCGCAAAAATTTCGGATCCTCAGTGTGCGCGCGAATGACGTCACATCCGCATGTAAACTTCACGCCATAGCATTATAGTATGGGGCCGAGTGTGTGTACATCCGGTTCCTCAGTGTGCGCGCGATTGAGGTCACTATGACGTCACATCCGCATGTAAACACACCCATAGCGGTTCCTCTAGCGTGGATGTGCTGTGATGGAGGGGATAATAAAAGGATTGACCTGTAATCTTTGTTGTTGTTGTTGTTGTTGCTCTCTATTTGGACTAACCAGTGAGAATAGTACGTATCACGGACTACACCACGTAGAGCTACGTATAGGCGCGCATGTGTGACATGGTCTATAAAACACGTCCCTCTGGATCCCACATCCCCATTCCTACGGTTGCAGAGCCATGACGGACACCCATCCCTATGCGACTCGCATTTTACAGCATGCGACCGCGGTTAATTCACTCACGGGTTACCGAGCAGTGGTTCGGTCCAAGTTTGCAAATGGCGACGACAACGAGGGGCGACGCCAGATCCTGAAAGAGTTCACAGAAGCGGTTCTCGACAGAGTGGACTCGATGGAGAGGTGTGCTATCACTCACCATTACTGGACTATGACAGCCATCCTTAATGCCCGGACTATGGACCAAGAGCGCTCACGCCGGAACCAGCGACGGCTCGTTGGCCTCACAATGGTCTTTGCCATATTGACTCTGACGCCCTGGCAATGACAGCGACAGAAAAAGAACGGCTCTTCAGAGCCTCCACAGATGCGCTTATGTGCAACCGATATATACGAAGGTCAGTCACACTGTGCGTCATTCATCGTTCGTCATTGGGTCAACCATGTCACCGAGGGACCTGACCATAAATACGAGAGACAGTCAGAGTGTGTGTCATTCACCGTTCGTCATTGGGTCAACCATGTCACCAGTCCTACGAGCCATCCTGCCCCTTTCACCCCGGGTGGGGTTACACGTCTATGAGGATAAAGTTACCATCGTTGAAGAGCGTGGAGATGTTTGCTGGTCGCGCGCTGAGACCGTATCGAATACGGTTACGCTACACCGTGACGGCTGGACCAAATTTAAACGGATGTTTAGCGGTTAGCTCGACGTAAACCTCATCCACATAGACAATGCAATCTACGTACACCGTGGACCCTTCTTTCCACGCCTGGGCCGTTACCAAGACCCTACGCGAGGCTTCACCCTAGACCCCGATCTGTGGAAAGCCTTCGAGAAAGTGGTTCCTATTTTCCTCCCTATAAATATGAGACAGTCAAATCTGGTACAATTCACGTACTGACCATGCCGGAGCATATAATACGGGAGTATCATGGAGAAGGTGGGAGACATCTGTGATACGGACCCTACACAACCGTTCCCGTCTAACATTCGTCTGTCCCGGGAGGGCTGGACCAAATTCAAACGAGTGTTGTCTGGTGGACTGGACGGCGACCTCATCCTCTTGTGTCACGATGTGTACATCCGACGCGGCTCCTTCTTTGCTCAATTGGCTCGGCTAGATGGAGGTACAGTGCATTTTACCCTTCACCCTGTTCTGTGGTCTGCATTGAAAGATGCCGTGGCAGATGTGGATCAAGTGCTTACGGAGGAAAAGCGGTCATCAGACGAGTTGGACTGGTCATTAACCATGGACAATGTGCTGGCAGAAGCCAACGAAAAAAATCAGAAAGAAACTAGATATACCCGTTATAAATAAACGATAGAGCCAGTCTATCATCATTTGTCACCATGAAGAGCTGGGAGAAGGTGTTGGATAACTTATACTACAGTCCCGACAGTCCGGCGGCCTATAGTGCATTGTCGGCTCTCTATCGAGCGGCCAAACCCCAGGGGATACAACGTGCCCAAATCCGAGATTGGTTAAAAAACAGGACACCTATACCTTACATCGAGCTGCCCGACGCCATTTTCTACGGAACCGGGTCATCGTGGGAGGACTAGATGCCCAATGGCAAGCGGATTTGGTCGATATGAGCGCCTTTGCCAAACACAACGATGGGAATCGGTATATGTTGATGTGTATCGATATCCTGTCGAAGTATGCGTGGGTGGTACCCATCCTGACGAAAACGGGGGCGAATCTCATAGCGGCGTTCAAGGACATCTTCAAGACCGGGCGCAAACCCTTGTATTTGCAAACCGACGAAGGCACGGAATTCCTCAACAGGCCGTTCCAACAGTTTCTGAAAGCCCAGAAAGTGTTTCCCTTCCATACGTACAACGAGACCAAGGCTTCCGTTGTGGAAAGGTTCAACAGGACATTCAAAGGCCGCATGTATAACTATTTCACCTATAAGAATACAAGGCGGTACATCGATGTTCTCCAGAAACTTTTGAGTGATTACAATCGAGCCTATCACCGGAGTATAGAGAGAGCCCCCATTACCGTCACCCAACGAAATAGGGGTAAGTAGTAGGGTTTAACGTCGTTTTCAACCTTGTTTCAGTCATATCACGACGTCCCAACGAAATGAAGCCCAAGTTCGGCGTGTCTTGTACCCCAGGCAATCGCAGCGAACGCCGAAGGAGGTGTTCAAGGTCAGGGACCCTGTACGGATCAGTAAAGTCAAAGGTCAATTTGAGAAAAGTTACTTGCCCAACTGGAGCGATGAGCACTTCCTGATTAAACGGCGCCTACCCCGAAAGCAGCGAGTCTATGAACGGGAAGATCTTCAAGGCGAACCGTTGCTAGGGACGTTTTACGAGACGGAATTACAGCCTGTCGTAAAAACAAAGCATTTTGAAAACGGAACGTCGACGTGGCAAACTGTTTCATTTCGTCAACTGGCAAGGTTGGCTCAGTTCCTTCAATTCCTGGGTCGCGGCCAACCAGGTGAAACGACTATAAAATCAGACACCACTACCATCCTTCATTCCACGTTCGACCATGAACACGGTGCTATGGACAAACAGCAGCTGCCTCTGAACACAGCGTCTCCCAAAACGCGCAAAGAGCAAGTGGGCTTTGTGGTGATATTGCTAACCCTGCTGAGTGTGTTGTACGGAGGTGTGTTTTACGAAGTAGCCTATCTCAGCACTCTACTTAACCAACCTAGAACTCCAGCTGTGAGTGGCAGTCAAACCAGTCTACAGACCTTCTCTACACCAGTCAACCCCGTGATCGAAACGAGCACAGTCATCACCACCACACCACGTGTACAAGCCACATCGAGCTCCACACCAAGTATACAGTCTACATCGAGCTCTACACCAAGTACACCCACTACGTCTGAAAACCCTCCGGAGTTCATCACTCACAGTCAACGCCCATAGACAACGGCTACCGACGTTGCTGTTGTATCCACCACCACCCCAGTTCACTCGTACCAAATTTACAAGAGCGGGTTACCACGACAGCGGATACATCTTCAACCATGGACCCCGGAGGCAACATTCCTTCACTTGCGTCATCGGAGGGCCGACGTGCTCCGGCAAGACGCACTTCGTCAGGAAGCTCCTTCAACACGCCGACAGCATGATTGCCCCACCCATTGCCCGGGTCGTGTGGTGTTACGGAGAATGGCAAGCGGCGTATGCAGCAATGCCCCACATCACGTTCGTGGAAAGCCTACCCAAACTGGCCGATTTGGAACCGGACACCTTGGTGGTTCTGGATGATCTCATGGCGGAGACGGATGCGCGGGTCACCCAAGTCTTTACCAAAGGCAGTCATCATCGTCGGTTGAGTATCATCTACATCGTACAGAATCTCTTCAATAAGAACAAAGAGCACAGGAACATCCGTTTGAATGCTCAGTATGCGGTGGTCTTCAAAAACCGCAGAGATGCATAACAAATTATACACCTGGCGAGACAGATGTACTCCGGCCGCATCCAGTTTGCGTTGGAAGCCTTTAAAGATGCGACAACCCCTCAGCACGGGTATATGCTCTTCGACCTCAAGCAAGCCACCCCCGACCACCTTCGACTACGGACCGGTATCTTTCCCGGAGACACCCACCACGTGTACATACAAAAATAATGTAAACACACTCACAGTGGCGCCCCCAGCTGGGGTGTGTGTTTGATGATGGGGATAATAAAAGAATTAATACAACATCATGGTTGACTTTGTGTCTGTTCAATATTCAGGAGGGAGCCCGCAAAAGGATAAAAATGACAGGGTTGTGAGTTCTAGCATTAGTTGTACATGATGTCTGCGAGAGTACGGAAGCACGCCAGACGCTCAGTGTATTGAAGACGGCCCCACCCGAGTTGGTCCCAACCATTATACGCGGTGCGGACCCTGACCGTGTACGCTGTCTGTGCGAGGTCGGGTACAACCTGTTAAAAGGCAACGTACCACTGACTCCGACTCAGAAGACTAAGTTGATCAAGCACAAGACATGTCTGCGAACCCTAGTCCAGAAGCGAGTCTCTCAAACACAAAAGAAAAAGGTCTTACAGAAAGGCGGCTTTCTCGGGGCCATCTTAGCACCGCTTCCGTGTTGGGTCCGGTATTAGATGGACCCTTCGGCCGACAATGAACCACACGAAAAAATGGTCCTCGTCGAACCACGGCTCCTTCTAAACCTCCAATCGCCCTACCCTGTCCCACCTACGGTGAGGACGATAAACACCCTCGATGAAGAGATGCAACAGATCTTACAAAGACCGGGGTTAAGCGATAGTGAGAAAGTACAACGGTACAATGAGACGCTTCAACGGAACATGACGTTCATGGACCAATACAAAACCCTCTCTACCCCAGCACCACCACCACCACCACCACCGACCTCAGCACCGCTCCAACAGCCGCCATTACCAGGGGTGCCACCCACAGTCTCAGAGTGGGTCGAAGACGAAGTGCTGAAGAGAAAGCTGGCCTGATATTACAACGGATGAAACCGAATCCTAACAGAATCCTTGGAATGATAAAGGTGAACTACTGGTACAGAATCAGGTGATCCCCGGTACCCACGTGACAGATTTAGTGAATGACCTGATGCGTCAACGCAGGTCGCACACGGATCCTCGAGGATGGGAGGTCTTTGCTCAAGGCTTGAAAGACATGGATGTACCACAGGAATTGGTGGGGAACCCCCAGCGCTGAGCCTGGATGCAGCGTGATTCACCGGTGCACGCACAACGACTCTCACCACCTTCTTGGGAAGCCGAGTGGGACCGGAGTCACCCCCCAAAACACCACAACGGCGGTCACCTGCTTTTTCACCCCTTTTACCACGCCACCCCCTGAAATTACGTCCATCAAGATCTATGACACGTAGCAAGATCACGACGATTAGCGCCCAAGGGCTGGGACACCTATTAAAACCAACAGCAGCAGCAGGAAAGCTCAGTCGCCATGTTTTACCTCAACCTACCCAGTAATATTTCGCTCGATGTGTTTCCTGACAACAATTTGGCCAAGTACGTGACCCAGTTACCGCAACCGTTGCATTTACCTGGACGATGGGAATGTGGACTCGTGGATATCCAATACCCTTACTCGTGTACAACGTGCGAACCAATGAAGTGTGGTACGAGGTGACCTACGAAGGGAAAGACACCCGACTCACCCTCCCCGAAGGCCAATACGATACCCCCAAGGATTTCATACAGGGGCTGACAAGACTGTTGCATTATAAGGCTCTACGGGAGGTCACGAATACTTCAAAACCCATAAAAACCTTTCCTTTCAAGAATCACGTGGACTTCGATTACAACGCACACAACGACGAGGCACAGATCATACTCACCGCCAACGTGAGTGTCGTACCGAGTCCTATCCCACAGCAAATGCTGGGTCTCGCTCACCCGACCTACACGGGTCCATCCGAGGACCGTGGCCAGATCCCGATCGATACGAAGTCGGGCATGTACGGACTCTACGTCTACTCGGACGTGGTAGACAACCACATCGTGGGCGATATCAACACAACTCTGTTACGGGTGGTGCCCATTAAAAAGAAGTATGGAGATCAAGTCACCCACAGTTTCACCCACATACTCTACCTACCCGTAAGACAAACCGACATCAACACTATCACGGTGGATATAAGAGATGACACGAGACGACCGGTCGCATTCCAACGAGGGAAAGTGGTGCTGATACTTCGTTTCCGATAAGCACGTTCTCCCCACTTTGTATAATGAAAGTAGCATTACGAGTGCGATGCACGCAGCTATATGGACTATTATGTCCAACAGGCCGGGGGAGGCTTTCCGGTCTTTAGCGGTGCACGCATGCAACGAGGACATGGGCTGGGGAACATACTCGGGAACGGCGTCAAAACGTTCTTACCCTTGGTGACGCGTGGGGTAAAAGCTATCGGCAAACAAGCGGTACGCAGTGGACTGCAAGTGGCCGGTGATGTCTTGGGGGTACGGCACCCAAAGAAGCACTGAAATGCCGAGCTAAAGAAGCAGGAGGCGTGTTGGTCGCCAAAGCACAACGCACCGTAGGGAATAAAAGACCTGCACCACCGAGACCATGCACCAGTCGACGACCGACCCAGCGACGACGCACATCGAAGATCCAGGATATCTTTTCTTAAAACATGCCCTTAATCCACGCAGAGTCCTGCCCCTCCACCAACAGTGAATTTGATTTGTGGACGGTCTCGCCCACACAGACCAGTACCGAACAAGGATTATGGATGGAGCATCTCCCGCTCTCCAGCATCAACGAAACAGGGCCCATCGAGTTCATCATCAGTAATGCGGATACGGCCTATGTGGATTTAGCCCATACGCTCGTGTATGTGAAAGCCAAGGTCGTCAATGGGGATGGCTCCAGAATCATCGATAATGCCACGGTGGGCACGACGAATCTCTGGCTGCACTCTATGTTTCAACAGGTGGATATTTTTCTCAGCGACAAACTCATCAGTGACTCGACCAACACGGACCCCTATCAAGCCTACATCGAGACGCTGTTGTCGTATGGACGAGAGGCGAAAAAATCTCAGCTGACAGTCGCTTTATTCTACCAGGACATAGCCGAGCACATGGGCACGGTGAACAATGCGGGATATAACAAACGGAAGGCTTTCACCGCGAACGGTGCCTCGGTGGATCTCATGGGTCGACTGCACGCAGACATTTTCATGCAAGACCGGTACCTCTTGAACAAGATCCCCATCAAAATCTGACTGATACGGGCGCCTCCGACCTTCGCCTTGATGGTCACTGACGTAGAGGGGCATGTAGGCGACTATAAGATCGTCATCCAAGATGCAGTCCTGTATGTCCGAAAAGTAAAACCGAATCCAGCCGTTCAATTGGGACACCTCAAAGCCTTGTAAACTAAACCAGCCCAGTACCCTATCCGACGTGTGCAAACCAAAGTGTTCTCTGTGCCTGCTGGAAATATGAGCGCCTACAAAGAAATCCTCTTCCAGGGGGAATTACCCAAGCGATTGATCCTGGCCTGTGTGGAAAATACCAGTTTCAGCGAAGCCTACCCAGAGAACCCGTTTGACTTTAAACATTTAGGCATCAATTTTGTGGCCCTGCATGTGAACGGACAACAGGTCCCATCCAAGGCCTTAATACCGAACTTTGGGCTCGGGAATTTCATTCGAGTCTATCAGAACCTGTTTACAGCCACCGATCAAATCAACCAAGACGAAGGGAATATGATTAGTCGGGAGGACTACGCGAACGGATACACGTTCTGTTTCGATCTGACCCCCACCTTAGAGAACGACCATCAGCTGGCCCTGGCCAAGCAAGGCAATTTACGGTTGGAAATCCACTTTGCACGAGCCCTCCGGACCACCGTCAATGTGATCTGCTACGCCGAGTTTGACAACATCATTCAAGTGGACAAGGCGCGCAACGTCCTGTGTGACTTTGCCACCTAACATGGATATAGACCAGATAACAACCGTGCTGGAGAATGACCCAGGGACACGTATGGTGTTTCAAGGGGTGTTCGCCCGAGATGTGTTCCCATTAGACCGTGTGTATCCTGCTGCCTACGTTCTCAACACGGACCCGATGGATCGGCCCGGTGAACATTGGGTGGCCGTGTACTTGACAGAACAGCAGGGCGAATACTTTGACCCGTACGACCTGCCACCCCTCCATCCCGATTTAACAGACTTCATGGATCAAGGTACAGGGACGTGGTGTTGGAAGAGTCAAACGTTGCAAAGCCTGACCAGTAGCGTGTGCGGACAATATTGCTTGTTTTACCTGTATCATCGATGCCGGGGAAGAACCGTGTCTACCATCGTACAGATGTTTGACGAGTACCCCAAGGCTGAGGACCGCGATGTACTCGTATATAACAGGGCCGCCCATCATTTCAATGTACAAACCCCGTTCTGGGCTTAAGTTCTATCGATTTCAATGTACAAGCCCCCTGTTCTGGACTTAAGTTCTATTGATTTCAGTGTACAAGCCCCCTGTTCCAAGTTACAAGAGCAAAAGGTGGAGTGAAAAAACTATAGAGGTTCGAGGTGCGGGTAAAGACCAGGAAGATGGCGTGTGGAGACTCGTCCAAGACCTATAGATTATGTTTATTACTATAAGTTCCATGGTTTCATGTATTTTTTCGTGCCAATACGGTTCTGGGAAAAAATGAGGGTTCCCCACTGGCCATTTAACATGGGCATAGTGCTGGCGATATTGTCGGGGACCCTGTACATTCCATGGGTGCTTCGGGAGGGCGGATAAAGGCTATCTATTGACCCGGAGAGGGCCGAACATTGCCTGAAGGGGGACCTTTGACCTTTTGACCTGGATGTGACCTTTGACCTTTTGACCCGAAATTCACCCGTGCACTTCCGGTGATGCCGCGCAGGCGTGCGGCCGGATAACCCCCGCGCGCGCTCGCTCGGATAACCTGTGCAGGCGTGCGGCCGGGCCGGGCCAGGTGAAACCCCGGATGTTGAAGAGTACCCGGATGTTGAACCCCCGGATGTTGAAGAGGCCCCGGATGTTCTAGTACATGCATTCCATACGTCTGAGGTCTAAGGAAAAATTGGAAGTCTTCTGTGTTCGGAGGTAGTTTTTTTGGTCATTCTGAAAACCGGAAGTGACGTCACACATTTGCGCAGACCCACCAAACCACGTGACCTGCGCAGTAACCTACATGGAAAAAACCCGGATGTAAGATGAGTACCCTAATTTTACATGCACCCACCCATGACTTGATATGCAGGCCCCGGAGACCGATATCAGCCCCCACTAGACAGGGTTGATAGGAGTTTTCCCCTATTGTAGGGGTAAAGTCCGTGTTCTGCTTTTTATATTTTCGGAAGACAAATCCTCAATTTACATACACCCATCCTGCCTCTCTCAGCAGGCCCCGATAAGCCCGGGGGACCGATATTCACCCTCATGGATAGGGTTGATAGGAATTTTTCCCTATTGTAGGGATACAGTCCGTGTTCCGCTTTTTATATTTTCGGGGACAAATCCTCATTTTACATGCACCCACTATTGACTTGATAGGCAGACCCCGATAAGCCCGGGGACCGATATTAGCCCTTTGGGATAGGGTTGATAGGGGTTTTCCTCTATTGTAGGGGTAAAGTCCGGGTTCCGCTTTTTATATTTTCGTGGACAAATCCTAAATTTACATACACCCACTCCCCCACCCGTGCGGTCGGATAATGCGCGCGCTGCGGCCGGGCCGGGCTGGGGAAAACCCGGATGGAAAATCCGGACTATACGTCTAAGGGGAAACTGGAACTCTTCTGTGTTCGGAGGTAGTTTTTTGGTCATTCTGAAAACCGGAATTGACCTCACACACTTGCGCAGACCTGGCCTGGGGTGGCGGGGGGGGGGGAGTGCCTCCCCCCCTAGTGAACTTTTCTCTGCTGCTCCGAAACGACAAAACCTAGGAGGCTGAAACTTGGTGACTTTAAAGCTTATCTTATTGGGGTCATTTTGAGCCTATTATCATATATCAGAGGATCATGGGTAAATTCAAAATGGCTGCCATATGGTATCCGCGAAAGTCGTTTTTATTCAATCTTTTCGCTCCATTTCTTCACATTTTCCTTGCCTAAAAGGCCTTGAAAGTATTTTATTTATGCAAAACTAATTATTCTATATTTTATTTGATTTTTTTCGAGAGAAAAATCGGAAAAATGAAAATTTCGAAAATCGACCCCAAAAAGGCTGAAAAATGGCTTCCGAGAAGATGACGTCACTGTGACGTCATCATGGGGGTCATCCTGGATTTTTTTACATTTCCCGGTAGAGCTTGAACCCAAGATATTGTGTGGTAAGTTTCAGCGCTCTAGCCTTAGTGGTAGAGAAAATATATAGGGGGGGGGCACTTTCCGAGGGGGCTGCGATACACCCCAAATCGCCTAGGCCAGATAGGGTTAAATACTCACAACTGGACTTTGACTCCGGTACGTAGAACTTTTCCGTGGTGTAGTATCCTTTGGCACAGCCGTGTTGTGGCTGACCGGGTGATGAAGACTAATCTCCTGATTTCGATAACTTCGTCCAACTTCTTGCTAAATTTTGACTAATGTATAAGATTCGATTAACCTTATATATGATTTGATATGCAGCATGAATACGTATGCCAAAGAGATAATACTCTGTTGCGACATATGTACCTTAGGAACGATTCTATATGCCAGCAAGTCAGCTTAGAATAACATGTAGAAACACACGGTGTCGGGGTTCTTTCGTATACATATCAAGTACTGTATTGATTCATTGCTAATGTACAGGCACGTAAAATAGTTTATAGGCGTACCTGTAGTTGACTTTTAAATGGACGAGTGCTCATTCACCCTCATGGCTCATTCACCCCCATGGGTTCATTCACCCCCATGGGTTAGTTTATAGGGATAGGGAGATCGCGTGCCCTTTCTATACTACTCATCGCGCCCTACTCATCGCGCATGCGCAGTCGACCCATTCTACTGTAGGGTGCAAGCCTGGCCCATGGAATCTGAGGTTGCGAAAACCCCAGGTCTCTCGCCCCACCCTATTCCGCGCCACACCTATGCGACCCGCTGTACAGTGAGTAAAGCGGAGGAGGAGGAGGAGGAGGAGGAAGAGGAGGAAGAGGAGGAGGAGGACACGCCACGGATTATACTAGGGAGATAATTAATATATAAAACACTAATAAACACCCAAGTGGATATTCGTCTCGTAACAGTTCGATTCTCACAAGAGCCAGTATTTTCTGATGAAATAATATTCTCATATATCAGTTTGATATATTGTGAGTTGTCCATGCAAAGTTTATATTTTTTGTCAATGGAAATTTTTCCCATGTGTGAACAATGGTAAAATATCAATTTTCCTCTCTTTTTTTTACGCATAAACGTGTGGTTTACATTATCATTTTTCCTGTCTGTTTCCCCCTTCCGAATAATCAATAAGCAAATCCCGGATATAAATGATGTCCGTACTTGCACTTCCTGTCTACACAACTTATATATCCTGCAGTCATTGTAGTCCAATTAAATGAAAACATTCAACGTGAAAGTCTTTTTGTTGAGTTTTGGTAGGGGAGGTATCGCACACTGCTGTCACAGATTTCTTGCTGACCCGAAGATTCACTAAAGACTATCAACGGCTGCGCAAGATACATATAAAATCAAGGTAGTAGTTCTTTTTATCAAGAAATCTTACATATGACATGACTTTTATAATTTAATTGAAACAAGTGGTCAGGTCGACAGCTATAATTGTGACAATAGCAGGCTAGTCCGCCGCCCTAAACAAGGACCGGGTAAGTTGACGCTTATTTTCAGAATTGGGGGCCAGTAATTATCTGATACAAAATCCAGTGGTGAATTTTCATCTTTTTGATCGTCTTCGACCATTAAACCACTTGATAAAAAAAAGGCGAGTGAGCCAATCCGGATAATTAATGTGGCATTGCATTAAGCTCAACCCTTGAGAAACTATCCACAATAATATTAAACAATAGACTACTTGACTACTTGGGATAATAACGAATGTTTGAGTCCGAATTAAGGTGGTTTTCTGACTGATAGAACGACAGATAATTTATTTATTGTCGTACCTTTGCTAGAGATAAAAAAAAATACTGTTTGTGGCATTTATAGATTTTTGAAAAGCTCAATCGATTCTTTCGAAAAAAGTTCACACTGCTTGGTATAACAGGCAATACCCTCCTATTAGTATTTCAATTCATTACTCTGAGGCTGTATCCAGTTCGGGCAGTTTTATTCGATCTCCAGAGACCAGGAAGTATAAATGGCCCTTTGTTGTAAGTTAACATTTACTTAACATTTTTTCTGTTTATTTCAGACATTATTCAGCCGTGCTCAGCTGGTATCAGTATGGATAGTAGAATACCGTACTTGACGACTAACACAGTCCCAGGGGAATATAATGAAACCGCCAACCATACCGAAGCTGTATTGAGGGAGCTAAATTACCAGTCAGTTCGCCAGCATGCGCCCGTGATAGGATATCTGATCCTGCTCATGGTAATTGGAATTCCAGGAAACTCAGTCGCGTGCTACATATATAAGAAGAAAATGAAAAAGACAACGACAAATCGATTCATCCTTTGGCTAGCCATTCTAGATTTGGCAGCATGTGTTCTTGCAATACCTTTTGAAATTTGTGCTATATTTCTGGAATACCTGTTCGATCAACCTGCTATTTGTAAAATATTCCGATTCATCCTTTTTGTTACAATCTTTACCTCTTTCATAACTGTGTTGTCCATCGCAGCGGACAGATACTACAAAATCTGTAAGCCTCTAACACAACCGCCCACCAGAAAATATCGTTATTTTATCGCAGGATCTGCCGTTATTGGTAGTATTGTGTCGATTCCAGTTTTCTTTCTCTACGGAACAGCGGAGAAGGAAACTTCATATCCAGGCATCGTGGGACATTCCTGTAGGAGTGTACAGACTTTTCAAAACTCTGCATCCACCTTGGCATACTTTGTATTCTTCCTCGCATGTAACATCTTTGGTGTGGTGTTCGCCTCAGTACTGTACACATGCGTTGGGCTTCAAATTTGGAAACTGAGTCGAAGTACAACAGAAGAGGGGAGAAGTTCAAAGGCCGCCGACAAAAACAAGAAGAATATGAACAAGGCTCACAAGGGAACTGCCACTTGTGTTGCAATAACAATTGTGTTCGCTATTGCCTTCCTGCCTACCCTAATAATGCACATTATATTTGCTATCCAGAAAGGATTTAAAGCGGAACTATCGGGTGCTTCGTATGTCGCCTTTACCTTATTCATGAACAGTATTTATCTCACAAATGTATTGAATCCGGTGCTTTATGGATTTATTAACCCGGTATTTCGCCGGGAATGCGTTTCAATACTAAAACGTCGAGACTAATTCGGGATGTGCCGATCAGCTCCAAATACGTCGGTGTGTACTCTATGTAACAGAACAGTCGACCTTAACAACGGCTGAAACAGTACGCAAAAAGCTGCCTTGTATAAGAAAACTTTTCTGGACAACCCACGAATGTGTTCGATAAGTGCATCGCTTTCTTTGTACCTCTAAGTACCAACGGTCTCGAAACTGAATATTGTTACACATTTTGTATACTAGTATATTCGTCTGATTTGTTTTTGTATATATATTCAGGATGTTCATCATTGATAACCGCTTGATACTTATACTCTTCTCGTGCATGCTGAATGAATCGCATTCTATATTTTTTTTCGAATAAACTATTCAAATAAATTCTCGATCACATGTATACACACCCGTGTAGATTTGCACACTGTGCAATATAAAATACACGTGTGCAAACTCGGCATGTGAACGCAACTGCACGCGTGTCTGGATGTTGTGCAAAAGTATATTTACACATGTTTAATCTTGCAATGTATGCAAATCTGGTCATGTGAACGCATAGCAAATATGCATATCATGTAAAACGGAGATAATACTGTTCAATCGTTGTTTGAAAAGAAAAGTTCAGTAGAGCATTATGCCCTGTATCGCCATGAATAACTACCATCCAACAGAACTACTTTTTGTGACATGGGAACTTTGACCTTACTTCTTTATGGGCCATGAAAACCTTTGACCTTTGGTATTCTGAATGTAATATTATCAATATGTTTCATTAGACTTACAACAGTAAGCCACTTGTGAAATTTGACGGTAACATGATTATTCTGCATAAATGCTTAATTCCATTTAATCGAAAATGTGCGATGTCGTCAGGCGTATGACTGGCAACAGCAATGCTAGGGACTGGCTGGATATCTAGACTCTTCTGAACTGTGGGTATAGGCGGGCTCTCCGTCATCGCATCACCAGTGGCGTTCGTCTCCCCGGCCTTATCTTCACTGGGTCTCACCTTCCGCGGCTCCTCTTCAGTAGGAAGTTGTCGCTCATGCCATGGTACCGGGGCATGAATCAACCGCTGATGCCGTCTTAACTGACTGCGTCGTTTGAAGAGTTGACCACATTCATTACATTGTTCCTTCGCGCCCTCGTGGAGTGAGCGTTCGTGGCGCACTAACTGATCCTCCCGATTAAATGACCGTGCGCAGGTTATACAAGTATACCGTGTACCGTTGTGGGTGGAGGCCTCGTGGCGTCGTAAATTATCTAGACGAGTAAACTGCTTCTGGCAAGTTGTGCAAGTGAACATCTTGATGGTTGACAGAGAGTCTGATGAAACGGCAAGGCCGCTCCCCTTTTATAGCACGCTAGCTGGTGATCTATTTTTAGCACACTCTACCCCAAGTCGAGGATCGAGACTGGTGTACTGGTGTACGACTGAGCCGCATTGCGCAGACGCGAAGTACCCGGATGATAGACACGGACGTCACCGATCCGTAAAGACACGGACTTTACCGAAAATACACGCACTTTAACGAAAAGACACGGACGTACACGAAAAGACGCGAAGGTGAACGCCATTGTGGGAAACCCCCACAGACAGGTCAGTACATGCATTCCTATGATGTTCACGCATAATAAAAATGTAATCTGTGTTGTTGTTGTTGCTCCCTTTTTTGGACTAACCCATCAGAATAGTACGTATCACGGACTACACCCGTAGAGCTACATCTGGTCTATAAAACACGTCCCTCTGGATCCCACACCTTCATTTCTACAGAGCCATGGCGGAGATCCAGCCCCATGCGACTCGCATTTTACAGCATGCCACCGCGGTGAATTCATTCACAGGTTACCGAGCAGTGGTCCGGTCCATGTTTGCAGATGGCGACGACAACGAGGGACGACGCCAGATCCTGAACGAGTTCACAGAAGCGGTCCTCCACAGAGTGCACTCGATGGAGAGGCGTGCCATCACTCACCACTACTGGACTATGACAGCCATCCTTGATGCTCGCGCTATGGACCAGGAGCGCTCACGCCGGAACCAGCGCCGGCTGGTTGGCCTCATACTAGTCTGTGCCCTATTGACCCTGGCGCTGTGGTATTGACAGTGGGGACTATAAATACGAGGGTCAGACAGAGTGTGTGTCATTCACCGTTCGACATTTGGACCAAGCATGTCACCCGACCTACGAGCCATCCTGCCCCTTACACCCCAGGTGGGGTTACACGTCTATGAAGATAAAGTCACCCTGGTGGAAGACCGTGGAGCTATTTGCTGGGCGCCCGCTGAGACCGTATCGAATACGGTGGCGCTACCTCGTGACGGCTGGACCAAATTTAAACGGGTGTTGAGCGGCGAGCTCGATGGACACGTCATCCACATAGACAATGCCATCTACGTATACCGTGGACCCTTCTTCCCACGTCTGGGCCGCTACCAAGACCCTACGCGAGGCTTCACCCTAGACCCCGATCTGTGGGCAGCCTTGGAGAAAGTGGTGTCTATCGTGGACCAGCTGTTTACACCGGACGAGCGATCATCAGACGAGTTGGCGGCAGAGAAGCGGCGGCAGAACCCCATGAACAACTACATGAACCCGACGACGACGATGCCATTGATTACCCGGCTAGACTCAGTCAGCCCAGTGACATGACCACCTGATCCTTTTGATCTCACGGGGTTGTCCCTATAAATACGAGAAACAGTCAACTCTGGTACCATTCACGTACTGACCATGGCGGAGCATATGATACTGGCGTGTCTCAGCTTGACCCCCGAGGTTTTCCTGCACGTGTATGCGGATAAGATCGATATCATGGAGGAGGTGGTGGGAGACACGGACCCTACACAACCGTGCCCGGCTCACATTCGTCTGTCCCGAGAGGGCTGGACCAAATTCAAACGGGTGTTGTCTGGTGAACTGGACGGCGATCTCATCCACTTGTGTCACGATGTGTACATCCGACGCGGCCCTTTCTTTGCTCAATTGGCTCGGCTAGATGGGGGTACAGTGCATTTTACCCTTCACCCTGATCTATGGTCTGCATTGGAAGATGCCGTGGTAGATGTGGATGAAGTGCTTATCAAGCGGTCATCAGACGAGTTGGACTGGTCATTGACCATGGACACTGTGAAAGCCAATGAAGAAAATCAGAAAGAAACTCCGGCCCAAGATATACCCGTTATAAATAAACGATAGAGCCAGGGTGCATCATCATTGTGTCACCATGAAGCGCTGGGAGAAGGTGTTGGATAACTTATACTACAGTCCCGACAGTCCGGCGGCCTATAGTGCATTGTCGGCTCTCTATCGAGCGGCCAAACCCCAGGGGATACAACGTGCCCAAGTCCGAGATTGGTTAAGAAGACAAGACACCTATACCTTACATCGATCTGTCCGTCGCCATTTTCTACGGAACCGGGTCATCGTGGGAGGAATAGATGCCCAGTGGCAAGCGGATTTGGTGGATATGAGCGCCTTTGCCAAACACAACGATGAGAATCGGTATATCTTGACGTGCATCGATATCCTATCCAAGTATGCGTGGGTGGTACCCATCCGGACGAAAACGGGGGCAAATCTCATAGCGGCGTTCAAAGACATCTTCAAGACCGGGCGCAAACCTTTATATTTGCAAACCGACGAAGGCACGGAATTCCTCAACAGACCGTTCCAAGCCTTTCTGAAAGCCCAGAAGGTGTTTTTCTTCCATACGTACAACGAGACCAAGGCTTCCGTGGTGGAGAGGTTCAACAGGACATTCAAAGGCCGCATGTATAAATATTTCACCTATAAGAATACAAGGCGGTACATCGATGTTCTCCCGAAAAGTTACTTGCCCAACAGGAGCGATGAGCACTTCCTGATTAAACGGCGCCTACCCCGACAGCGGCGAGTCTATGAACTGGAAGATCTTCAAGGGGAACCGTTGCTGGGGACGTTTTACGAGACGGAATTACAGCCTGTCGTAAAAACACAGCAAGACTACTACACGGTGGAGCAGATTTTGAAAACGGAACGTCGACGTGGCAAACTGTTTCATTTCGTCAAATGGCAAGGTTGGCCAGTTCCTTCAATTCCTGGGTCGCTGCCAACCAGGTGAAACGACTATAAAGCGAGACATCACTGCCGTCCTCCTTCATTCCACGTCCGACCACAGTGCTATGGACCAACAGCAGCTGCCTCTGAAGACAGCGTCTCGCAAAACGCGCAAAGCACAAGTGGGCTTTGGGGTGCTATTGCTAACCCTGCTGAGTGTGTTGTACGGAGGTTTGTTTTACGACGTAGCCTATGTCAGCACGTTACTTAACCAACTGAGAACACCAGGCACCAGTGAAACCGGTCTACAGAGAGCACCAGTCGTATCGAGCCCAGTCATCACCACCACACCCCGTGTACAAGCCACAACGAGTGTAAGCTCTACACCTACATCAAGTACGCCCACTACGTCTGAACACCCACCGGATTTCATCCCTCACAGTGAACCGACGACCCACGTTGTACCCACCCCCAGCACCATCCCTGACAGTGAACAGACAACGACGACCGACGTTGTACCCACCACCACTCCAGTTCATTCGTACGAAATTTACAAGAGCGGGTTACCACGACAACGGATACACCTCGAACCATGGACCCTGGGTGGCAGCATCCCTTCACTTGCGTCATCGCAGGACCGACGGGTTCCGGCAAAACGCACTTCGTCAGGAAGCTCCTTCAACACGCCGACAGCATGATCACCCCACCTATTGCCCGAGTCGTGTGGTGTTACGGAGAATGGCAGGCAGCGTATGCAGCAATGCCCCACATCACGTTCGTGGAAGGCCTACCCAAACTGGCCGATTTGGAACCCGACACCTTGGTGGTTCTGGATGATCTCATGGCGGAGACGGATGCACGGGTCACCCAACTCTTTACCAAAGGCAGCCATCATCGACGGCTCAGCATCATCTACATTGTGCAGAATCTGTTCAGTAAAAACAAAGAACATCGGAATATCAGCTTAAATGCCCACTACCTGGTGGTCTTCAAAAACCCGAGAGATACCACTCAACTGCTGCACCTGGCCAGACAGATGTATCCCGGCCGCACACCGTTTGCGTTGGAAGCCTTCAAAGATGCCACAACCCCTCAGCACGGGTATATGCTCTTCGACCTCAAGCAAGCCACCCCCGACCACCTTCGACTACGGACCGGCATCTTTCCCGGAGAGGCCCACCACGTGTACATGCAAAAATAATGTAAACACACCCACAGTGGCTCCCCCAGCTGGGGTCTGTGTGTTTGATGATGGGGAATAATAAAAAGAATGAATACCACAGCAGGGTTGACTTTGTCTCTGAGGTAGATAAAAAGAGCAGCGTTGTGGGTTCTGGCATTAGTTGTACAGGATGTCTGCGCGAGTACGGAAGCACGCTCCCACGCTCCGTGTATTGAAGACGGCCCCACCCGAGTTAGTCCGAACCATTGTACGCGGTGCGGACCCTGACCTTGTACGCTGTCTGTGCGAGATCGGGTACAACCTGTTAAAAGGCAACGTACCACTGACTCCGGCTCAGAAGACCAAGTTGGCCAAGCATAAAACAGGTCTCCGAACCTTAGTCCAGAAGCGGGTCCCTCACACACAAAAGAAGAAGGTGTTACAGAAAGGCGGCTTTCTCGGGGCCATCTTAGCACCGTTGGCCGCTTCTGTGTTGGGTCCAGTATTGGGTGGACTCTTCGGCCGACAATGAACCACACGAAAAAATGGTCCTCGTCGAACCACGGTTCCTGCAAAACCTCCAATCACCCTACCCTGTCCCACCTACGGTGAAGACCATAAACAGCCTCGATGGAGAGATGCAACAGATCTTACAGAGACCGGGGTTAAGCGACAGTGAGAAAGTACAACGGTACAATGAGACGCTTCAACGGTACATGACGTTCATGGACCAATACAAAACCCTCTCTACCCCAGCAACAGCACCACCACCACCACCACCACCACCACGTGACAGACCGCCGACCTCAGCACCGTTCCAACAGCCGGGTGGGTAGCCCCCACAGCCCCACAGTGGGTGGAAGACGAAGTGCTGAAGAGTGTACCTGCCTCGTTCAAGAAACAAGCTGGCCTGGTATTACAACGGATGAAACAGAATCCTAACATGACTTGGAATGATAAAGGCGAACTCCTGGTACAGAATCAGGTGGTCCCGGGGACCCACATGACGGATTTAGTGAATGATCTGATGCGTCAACGCAGATCGCACACGGATCCTCGAGGATGGGAGGTCTTCGCTCAAGGCTTGAAAGACATGCATGTACCACAGGAATTGGTGGGGAACCCCCACCGCTGGGCCTTTATGCAGCGTGACTCACCGACTCGTGCACCACGACTCTCACCACAACCTTCTTGGGAAGCCGACTGGGAACCGGAGTCACCCCCCAAAACTCCACCACCACCACAACGGGCACCTTCTTTTCAAACCTTTAAAAAACCACCCTCGATCAGGACACCCCACATCTCCAGAGCCGTGACACGTAGCAAGTCAACGCGACGAACACGACGCCGGACGCAACCGCCCAAGGCCTGGAACACCTATTAAAACCAACAGCAGCAGCAGGACAGCTCAGTCGCCATGTTTTACCTCACCCTACCCAGTAACAGTTCGCTGGATGTGTTTCCTGACAACACCGTGGCCAAGTACGTCACCCAGTTACCGCAACCGTTGCATTTACCTGGCCGGTGGGAATGTGGCCTGGTTGATATCCAATACCCTTACTCGTGGTACAACGTGCGAGCCAATGAAGTGTGGTACGAGGTGACCTACGAAGGCAAAAACACCCGACTTACCCTGCCCGAAGGCCAATACGATACCCCCAAGGAGTTCATGGGTGGGCTGTCAAGACTGATGCATTATAAGGCTCTACGAGACGTCACGAATACTTCAAACCCCATCAAATCTTTACCCTTCAAGAATCACGTGGACTTCGATTACAACGCACACAACGACAAGGCAGAGCTTATCGTGACCGGCAAGGCGAGTGTCGTACTGAGTCCTATCCTACAGCAAATGCTGGCTTTCGATCTAAAGACGTTCGCTGGTCCCACCGAACACCATGGCGAGATGCCGATGGATATGAAGTCGGGTATGTACGGACTCTACGTCTACTCGGACGTGGTGGACAACCACATCGTGGGCGATATCAACACACCTCTGTTACGGGTGGTCCCCATTAAAAAGACGTATGGAGGTCAAGTCACCCACAGTTTCACCCACATGCTCTACTTGCCCGTACGACAAACTGACATCAACACGATCACGGTGGATATAAGAGATGACACGGGACGACCGGTGGCATTCGAACGAGGAAAAGTGCTGCTGACACTTCATTTTCGACAAGCACGTGCTCCCCACTTTGCATAATGAAAGTACCTTACGAGTGCGATGCACGCAGCTATGCCGACTATTATGCCCAACAGGCCGGCGGTGGCTTTCCGGTCTTTAGCGGTGCACGCATGCAACGAGGACATGGACTGGGGAACATACTCGGCAGCATTGTGAAAACGTTCCTGCCCTTGGTGACGCGTGGGGTGAAAGCAATGGGCAAACAAGCGGTACGCAGTGGACTGCAAGTGGCCGGTGATGTCTTGGGGGGTACGGCACCCAAAGAATCCTTGAAACGGCGGGCCAAAGAAGCGGGAGGCGTCTTGGTGGCCAAAGCACAACGCACCGTAGGGAATAAAAGAGCTGCCCCACCGAGACCACGCACCAGTCGACGACCGACCCAGCGACGACGCACATCGAAGAAGACAAAGGATATCTTTTCTTAAAACATGTCCTTGATCCACGCCGAGTCCTGCCCCTCCACCAACAGTGAATTTGATTTGTGGACCGTGCCGCCCACACAGACCAGTGTCGAACAAGGATTATGGGTGGAGCATCTCCCGCTCTCCAGCATCAACGAAACCGGGCCCATCGAGTTCACCATCAGTAATGCGGATACGGCCTATGTGGATTTAGCCCATACCTACTTGTATGTGAAAGCCAAGGTGGTCAATGGAGCTGGCACCAGAATCGCTGACCAAGCAACGGTGGGCCCGACGAATCTCTGGCTGCACTCGATGTTTCAGCAGGTGGATATTTTTCTCAGCGACAAACTCATCAGTGACTCCACCAACACGTACCCCTATCGAGCCTACATCGAGACACTGTTGTCGTATGGCCGAGAGGCTAAAAATCTCAGCTGACAACCGCTTTATTCTACAAGGACACGCCCGAGCACATGGACACGGTGGACAATGGGGGATATAACAAACGGAAGGCTTTCACTGCGAACAGTGCCTCGGTGGATATGATGGGTCGACTGCACGCAGACATGTTCATGCAAGACCGGTACCTCTTGAACAAATCCCCATCAAAATCCGACTGATACGGGCGCCTCCGACCTTCGCCTTGATGGCCACTAACGCAGAGGGGCATGCAGCGGACTATAAGATTGTCATCCAAGACGCAGTCCTGTATGTCCGAAAAGTGAAACCGAATCCAGCCGTTCAATTGGGACACATGAAAGCCTTGGAAACAAAACCAGCCCAGTACCCTATCCGACGTGTACAAACCAAAGTGTTTTCTGTGCCTGCTGGAAATATGGGCGCCAACAAAGAAAACCTGTTCCTGGCGGAACTACCCAAGCGATTGATCCTGGCCTGTGTGGAAAATACCAGTTTCAGCGGAGCCTACCCAGAGAATCCGTTTGACTTTCAACATTTCGGCATCAATTTTGTGGCCCTGCATGTGGATGGACAACAGGTCCCAGCCACGGCCTTAACACCGAACTTTGGGCGGAGGAATTTCATTCGAGCCTATCAGAGCCTGTTTACAGCCACCGGTCAAATCAACCAGGACGAAGGGAATATGATCAGTCGGGAGGACTACGCGAACGGATACACGTTGTTTTGTTTCGATCTAACCCCCACCTTAGAGAACGACCATCAGCTGGCCCTGGCCAAGCAAGGCAACTTACGGTTGGAAATCCACTTTGCACGAGCCCTGGCGACCACCGTCAATGTGATCTGCTACGCCGAGTTTGACAACATCATTCAAGTGGACAAGGCGCGCAACGTCCTGTGTGACTTCTCCACCTAACATGGATACAGACCAGATAACCACCGTGCTGGAGAATGACCCAGAGACACGTATGGTCTTTCAAGGGGTGTTCGCCCGAGATGTGTTTCCATTAGACCGTATGTATCCTGCTGCCTACGTTCTCAACACGGACCCGATGGATCGATCCGGTGAACACTGGGTGGCCGTGTACTTGACAGAACAGCAGGGCGAATACTTTGACCCGTACGGCCTGCCACCCCTCCATCCCGATTTAACAGACTTCATGGATCAAGGCACAGAGACGTGGTGTTGGAACAGTCAAACGTTGCAACAGTCTAACCCAACAAGGTTAGAATGCAAGAGCACTATAGTAAAAATAGAGAGCCAATGAAATCAGCCTACAGACCAAGTACGTGTTTTTGGTCTAGGTTTGGAGCGGGCATTTCATTGAGGTGCGTGTATACGGTGAGTGAAGAGACTCGTCCAACACGTATAGATTATGTTGATGACTATAAGTTCTAGGTAACCCATCAAGGTTAAAATGCAAGAGCACTATAGTAAAAATAGAGAGCCAATGAAATCAGCCTACAGACCAAGTACGTGTTTTTGGTCTAGGTTTGGAGCGGGCATTTCATTGAGGTACGTGTATACGGTGAGTGAAGAGACTCGTCCAACACGTATAGATTATGACTATAAGTTCTATGAGCATAATGCATGAAACTGGTTTTGAACACCGTATTAGCCAATCAGTGGCCTAGAATGGAGCCAAAGGTAACCCATCCATGTCCAGAAAACATTACCCGGGTGTACAAGAACCCAGATGTAGGCGCGGACGTCAGCGAAAGCACACCGTGAGTACCCCAATTCGATTGGCTGATTGTTCGGCCGCTGTTTGGTTCTTTCTCTCGACCGCTGATTGGCTCTTTTTTCTCGACCGCTGATTGGTCCAAATGGAACTGCCCATCTTTCCCAGGTTCATCTAGAATCCCCTTTTTTGTGTTCAAGCTGTGACTATAGCGATGCCGCAACATTGTCTCATTGGACATTGGACCGTTTGACCTGGAGTTGACCCTTTGACCTTTTGACCCGCGTCCGCGCGGGCACTGCCGGGGATGACGCGCGCACTTCCGGAGAACCCCCGCGTGATGACGCGCGCGCCGCTCGCGCTGGGGGGGGGGCGCCGGGGCCCGCCGGGGCCCGCCGGGGCCGGAAAAGTTGGAGATCACTGGCTATGTTTATACCCTTGGGCCACCACGCATGCGCAGAATGCCGGTATTTCAACCCCATACCCAGTTCATCAGATGCCCCTTCACGAATGCTTCACATTGATACCTCATATGACCCCACTGGACCAATAGTGGCTCCCCTAGATGCCAAAACGTCTATTTTTATATCCTTGGGCCACCGCGCATGCGCAGAATGCCGATATTTCAACCCCACACCCAGCCCATCAGATGCCCCTTCACGAATGCTTCACATTGATACCTCATATGACCCCACTGGACCAATAGTGGCTCCCCTAGATGCCAAAACGTCTATTTCCATACCCTTGGTCCACCGCGCATGCGCAGAATGACGCTATTTCAACCCACTAGTCCAGTGAGATACCCCTTCACGAATGCTTCACTTTGATACCTCACTCGACCCCACTGGACCAATAGTGGCTCCCCTAGATGCCAAAACGTCTATTTTCATATCCTTGGGCCACCGCGCATGCGCAGAATGCCGATATTTTAACCCCACACCCAGCCCATCAGATGCCCCTTCACGAATGCTTCACTTTGATACCTCACTCGATCCCATCGGACCCTTAGTGGCTTCCCTAGCTCCAACACGGCTATTTCCATATCCTTAGGCCACACGAGTTGTCTCCCTTGCGTCAATGTGTGCAGATGGCGCTACGGTCGACGCCGTGATATGGAAAGGGCATCCCCACACCATCCTGGAGCCGCCATTTTGTTTGTTGTTTTCTTGCGGAGATACAGGGGCAATAAACACTCGACCCTTGGGTGGTACAGATGCTAGACTGATCCTATTAACATGGTACAACAAGCCCCTGTGCTGGTTCAATAATTTCAGTCCGTTATGATTCGGGCTGTAATGTTATTCCTTTTACCGATGTAAAAGTAGTAACATGTCGCACAGGGTCGCCAACGACATTCATGCAAAAACATCCCCCTCTCCCCCTCTCCCCCTCTTTCTAGTCCATGCCCCTGTGCTGGTTCAATAATTTCAGTCCGTTATGATTCGGGCTGTAATGTTATTCCTTTTACCGATGTGTAAAAGTAGTAATATGTCGCACAGGGTCGTCAACGACAGTGACAAATATCTGCAATCATGCAAAAACACCTTCCCTCCCCCTCTTTTTCTAGTCCAAGCCCCTGTGCTGGTTCAATAATTTCAGTCCGTTATGATTCGGGCTCCCACAGCCGCCATCTTAAACCCACCATCCACCACCCCACCACAGCCGCCATCTTAAACCCACCATCCACCACCCCACCACAGCCGCCATCTTAAACCCATCATCCACCACCCCACCACAGCCGCCATCTTAAACCCACCATCCACCACCCCACCACAGCCGCCATCTTAAACCCACCATCCACCACCCCACCACAGCCGCCATCTTAAACCCACCATCCACCACCCCACCACAGCCGCCATCTTAAACCCACCATCCACCACCCCACCACAATGACCCCTCTAACAGAATACTCGCTTCTGATTGGCTGTCGCTGTCACGTGACAGAGGTCATATGCAAATTTCTGAGGTCAAGTTAGCTCGAAATGCTCTTATACTACTACTCTCGTACAGACAAAATACCCACGTTTTAAAAGTTAATAGTGAAGTAAAACAGCGCCAAAGGACCTCCGAAATGAGACTTTCGTGTGTGTGTTTTTTTTGGAAGGGATTTTCGTGCACATTTTATAATGGATTATTTAATATATCTAAATAACACACTCTGAACTAAAATAATATTTGGATTTAATATCGTGGCAGATATAGTGATTCTGAAAACATTAGATTCATTTTGGATCAAGTTGTCATATGTTAGATATATTAAAATATTCATGCCAAAAATTTAAACGAAAAAGCCAAAAACCTCGTATACATTTCGTCAGTCAGAGTGTGCGTCATTCATCGTACGTCATTTGGTCAACGATGTCACCAGTCTTACGAGCCGTCTTTCCCCTTACACCCAGGTGGAGTTACTCGTCTATGAGGATAAAATCATCATCGTGGAAGACCGGTGTGACCGGTTACTGCTAAAATGAAAATTCTGTTTCTTAGTGCAACACTTATAGGATAAAAATCCATCTTACTGCAACTCGTCCTTTTTACATACTTAAGGCAAATTCTTCATTTTTGAACTGAATTCTGAAACCAGCTCCCGAATTTGAAAGTCATTGATCAGTTAATAAATAATGCCATTTGTTAAGATTACTGCATGGTTGTTCAACCCGCACAATTCATCGCCTGTATCTAGTCCTTCCAAGTAACTGTTAAGTTTCACTTTGAAATCTCTTGACTTCAGAAGCGAACCAAAGGCTAATTCTTCATTTTAGAATTGATTTCTAAAACCAGGAATGATTGGGTATTGATTTAAATAAACAAGCATCAGAATGTGCAACTAGGTTTACGCACCAGTTTGTTGGATAGACTTTTTCGTTCGTTCAGGTCACTGGTTGTTTCGCGTGTTTGTCGGCAGTTCGAAGTAATGCGTTCAACTTTCACTGCTGATCCCAACGATCTCACTCGACGGGGTAAACGAACACAGAAAATCTATCAGTTCGTAGTTTTTCCCCTAAAAAAATGCTTATCTAGTTCTTTTCTGTGTAATTCCAAGCATAGAATAAAATATTAAACATTTATAAACAATGTTGGTATTTATTATCAAATCAAACCTGCTATTGCTATGCCTTATTCCTCCTTTAGGAGATTCATTGCAAAGTAAAAGTTCTCACCCCTCTGGAGCCTCAGCTGGTTACTCGGCCCATGCGCCACTTGAGCATTTCCTCTTTCCGCTACTGCAGCCCGTAAGCGTTTTGTGTGTAAGGCCGAGAAGAGTGAGGGGAGGCTAGGCTGGGCAATCAAAGCAATAGCAGGTTTGATTTGATAATAAATACCAACATTGTTTATAAATGTTTAATATTTATTGCTCAAATCTACACCTGCTATTGCTATGACCCACTACCAACAGATGGAGGAAGGGACCTCGGCCTTGTTGTAGTTGCTGAGTTGTAGAGTAACCGCTGAGATGATCATAGATGTGGTACCATTAATTAACCCTGTCAGGATCCCTCGTCGTATAGAAGCTGTAGGAACTAAGAGGGTAACTACTAGTAAAACGGTAAGAAGGGTCTTAAATTATTCTGTCAGGAGCCCTAGTCGTATAGAAGCTGTAGGGAGCTAAGAGAGTAATTACTAGTAAAACGGTAAGAAGGGTCATGTCAATATACCAGACTTCTGAACCCGAATACTAGTGAACCAACTGATCATACTGTAATAGCCATCTCTTGTAGCAGAATGGTACCGATAATTAAGCCCCGTCAAGAACCCTTGTCGTATAGAAGCAGTAGGGACTAAGAGGGTAATACTAGTAAAACGGTAAGAAGGGTCATGTCAATACACCAGGCATCTGAATCCGAATACTAGTGGACCAACTGATCATAGGCAAGTTGATATGTCCACTAAATGGTCTTATAAAACCAAGAGGACACCGTATTCTTGGTGATGTTACAAGTAGCAGCTGGAAGAAGAGCGAAAAAACAACAGTCGAGAAGAACCTCAAACTGGGTCGGTACGGGTGAGGTAGTGACGTAATGCTCGCACTGGACATAACAGGATGTCGTCATCAAGGCCATGAACAAAATCTGTTAATGCTGAGATAGAATACAGAGGTTGAGCACAAGGACCTTGGCGCACAGTCTCATTTTTGGGCGATGAACTCTGGAATAGGTCGAAAACAGATGCGGGACCAATCTGCTATCCAGGTCATCGATTTCCTCTCCAAGGCGTAAAGCTCGGATACTCTAGTAGCGAAGGCCGTAAGGAAGGCCGTCTTGTAGGAAACAGCTTAATAGAGGCTGACTGTAGCGGTTCAAAGGGTGGGCGAAGAAAAGCGCCAAGAACAACCCCAAAAACTCACTTCGGTAGCAGTTGAGTACGACGAGACTGTAAGGGGAAGACACGTAGAAGAGCAGAGATGTTGTCATCTAGGCTAATGTCAATGCCCGTAGATAACCGCAAAACCCGGTTAAAGCTGACCGGTACTCTTCAATGATGCTGATTTGAAACTTCCTATCCCGGTGTAGGTGAAGAAGGCAGCGTCGGGATCGATACCTCGACTGCGACACCAAGAGACGAAGTATTTCCACTGATAGAGCTGTGATGTGGAAGGTCGGTTGGCTGAAACCATCGTCTCTGCAACTTCTGCTGAAAATCCTAGGTCTGTGAGTGCACTCTGGATAAACTGCAGAACGTGTAAGTTGAGCCACTGAGGATTGTGGTAGAGTAACCCGTGAAGTTGACGCAAAAGATTGGCCAAGCTGGTAAGCGACGTGGTGGGGCGGTGAGCAGAGGAACCAGAGCCGAAAACCACGGTCGACGGGGCCACCACGGAACAACGAGAAGAATGACGCAATCGTGCTAAGCAATCTTCTGTAGAACTTCCTGAAGCAGGGCAATGAGAGAGTCCCGAATCGGCCTGACGAAGAGGGAAAGCTGTGCATTGTTCCCCGTCGCAAACACGTCGATCAAGGGGGCTCCCAGATGCTGGTGATGCGTTGGAAGACCTCCGGATGCAGTTGCCAATCGGTCTGAAGAACAGTGTCGGGGCGAGAAAGGCGATCTGCTAGTACATTGAGCCGACCCGGTACATGACTAGCGAAGAGATGGCAGTGATGTTGCAAAGCCCAGTCGAAGAGGATCCAAACCAGACGAAATGTTGGATAGGATCGGGTGGTACCCATCTTGTGGATGTGAGCAATGACGGTCGACTTGTCTGATGCGATGGGAAGAGACGAATTCACCAGAAGAGGGATCCAATGCTGGACTGCTAGGATGACAGCTTTCATTTCTAGAAGGTTGATATGAAGACTGGCATCCGACGTCGACAATCTGCCGGATACCTCTAGGTCGTTTAGATGGGCTCCCCAACCTGTCTCTGACCCATCGGTGTAGAGATGGTACTGCAGAGGCCGAACTAGGAGACGACCGTAGTGAGTAAGGTCCTGGGTGGATGTGAGAAGACCTAGAAGACTCTGCCAAAGATGAAGGGGCTGAAGGTGAAGACAAAAACTTTAGAACCACCGTCTGAAGCTTGATCCACCGATCTTCCGGGGGTAGAACCAACTGATGGACTGTGTCGAAGACTGCCCTGATGAAACGACGATGTTGTGCCGGTACCAACTCTGACTTCTGAGGGTGAGGAATGAACCCGAGATGTCGAAGGACGAGCAAAGTGAACCGGATTTGAGCGTTGAGGAGAGACTTGTCTGCCGCCCAAATGAAGATGTCGTCTATGTATACCTCGATATGAATACCTCGTAGACGAAGGAACGCCATGGCTGGTGATGTGATACGGGTGAAAACCTATGGGGCGATGTTGACTCCGAACGGGAGAACTTGCCACTCGAATCATCGACCGGCGATGGTAAAGCGTAGGCGATGACGAGACTGAATGGGTATAAGAAGATATGCGTCTTGCAGATCGATGGAGGCCAGCCAATCCCGGTGATGTACACGGGCCCAGATCGATAAAAGCGACGTCATCTTGAAATGAGAAGGTGGTGATAGGTGACAAGAAGCGTCTAAACGTGTCCTGAGAGAAACTGGCAGGTGAGATGGACGAGGTCGAGAAAAGAGTCTGGGCTGGGTCTGAAAGTAGAAGAGGAAACCCATTTCTTAATGTCTCAGAACCGGGCGGCGTCTGTAAAGAGCTGCCAAAACTCCCAGTAGAGCTGCAAACGACCTCCGACGGCAAGAAGGCTGAAGGAAAACAGATCCCATCCTCTAGACTCAATCCATTCGGACATACCGTACTCTACTCCAGGAACCAGACGGTGTACGACGTCATGTCGTAGACGGTAAACTTCCTAGGAGGGAAGGCTAAGGGAGAGCGGTTTGGAAAAACTTCAATACTTAACCCAAATCGCAGTCCGGTACAGAAGGTTTGTCTAGAAGGAAAACCATCGTGGAGTTTGCTTCTTTAAAACGTGAACGTAGGATCCTAAAACTTGTCGTCGCCCAAGTTGGCGGTCGTAAGAAGTAAATATGGAAGCCCTTACCGGAGACAGAGCACAGGAACTTGTACAGTACAAGGCAGAAATATCTTCATCATAAACGCGAGTTAAAAAAATCATTTTCGCGACTATAATTTATTAATCTCGATCGGAAAATGCGCCTCAATCGCGCAAAAACAAAAGCATAATCGCGACTGAGACGCGTCGACAGTTTGCCGTAACTGTAAAGATACTGCATGACGCGATCAGAACAAGTCGCGTGTTGTAAATAAACGATTCCCTTTTCTACTTGCCGATAGTCTCGTTTGTCAGCCTTGTTTGCTCGGATAAATGCATGCGGGAGGATTTTGTTATGAACCGTCTTGTTTGAAGCAATATATTTGCATGTAGCTTGATTGAAATCCCGCTAAATATATATATTTTCAGAAAGCCCATACTTGAATTAATCTGTCCGTCAAAATATCTGCCCTTTTTTCTCTAAAATAAAACCAGACCAGGTGAGAAAATAAAACAAACAAAAACATTTGATTTCGGCAACAATGAACATTACCTTGCGTCTATGTCCCAGCCAAACGATAATTTTCATAAAAAATATCATCACAATTCGCTCAATTCAAGCGGACGATCGTGCTAAAATACCAGTACATCATCTCTGTGGGGTTTAATCCGACATATAAATCCGAGAAACCCTTTATTTCCATTGTAAATCCAACAGTCGTCTCGCTAAAGTTTCCAATGGGGCCATTTTCTATGCGATAAATTCACTCGGCACTGAAGACCGACATACAGACAGACAGCCGGCCAATCGCTGCGATTGTCTCACAGACTTTCCTACGATGACCTCATTCTCAACTAATCAGCTTCGCGGTATTAACCAACTCAGTCGACCTTGTTTTATCGAACGAATATTCATGACGAGGACAGGTCTATTCAATCAAATTCTTCGTTATTTCTTTGTTAGTTGTTAAATCACTCATCATAGGTCGAAAGTGGGGGAAATGGCCTTTGAAATGAGGCCAATATCTCCCACATTCTACCGCGGGAAATAAGATTTCGATGGCGCTGAAAATGGTCCAAAACCCGGCAAATTCTTTGCTGATTTTTCAATTTCCATCACACTGAAGGTACGTCTTCAACAAAATAAACTTTTTATACGTTTGTGGTATGATTCTTAATAAAATTTGAACGTATATTGCCGATTATTTCGTTATTGAACGGTGTGGACTATCAATGAGCTTTCACTCGATGAACATTTTACTGTGAGGGGAATTTCTTACGTGGTGGTCAATCTTGGCTTGTTCGGCCAACAAGACTCCATCTGACGCGATCAATAAAGTAATCCCTTTTGAAATATGCCTGTGGATCGCGCTAAAACCCGAGACGATCGCGTCGACAGCGACATCGGACGCTTTTACACGCTGACGCGTTTACAGAAAACAGTCGGGTCAAAACCGCGTGTTCCGAAATTTACAGTCGCGACTCCTTCAATAAACTAGCGCGAGTCAGTCTCGATTACTTCGCGTTCTACTCGCGTTTAGCATGAAGTTATTTCTGCCTTGTACTGTAGGCTCGGCATCTCCGAAACGAGAGTAGTAATACCGCCAACTATCGGCAAGGTAAACGCATCCATGACTTCAGAGTTGACGTCCGGTGAAGCGATGACTTCCGAACAGAAGCACTAATGATGTAGAAGACAAACGACGATCAGGTTTTGAAACATCGTCGAGGCACCGATAAAAATACATAGAACGTAGTGTAGTAGAATATTATCGTTAGAAACGACAAGATGTAGAAACCGACCGAGTTGAAGAAAACGTAGGTCGATGTAAAGCACGGAGCCCAAAGTGTCGCTGCGGAATCTGAACGAGGGACGATCGGTAACGGACGGGTGAACGGAAAAGTATGGTCTTGGAAGGCAGTAGCGCAGCCCAAGAACATACCTCATAATTTCACAATCTGAACTGACCAATCAAATGATTCTATAAAAGGAGATCACTGGTATTTCATAATAAAGACCATGAAATCAATGTTCAATCCTGAATCACCATAAAATTGAGGTCAAATACTTACCTGCCCGCCTCAAATGTATAAGCTCAATCGATCATCCAGTTAATTATGACAATAAAACTTATGAAGATAATTGTTTGTGTTTCTTTACAATGCCGTAGCCCAAAGCTGTTTTGGACGAAGCAGTCGTAGAAGAAGGACGGGCTAAGATCGTAGAGTTGGAGTCGAAACCCGTCGTAGCAAAGTACAAGGCTGTGGATGAACATCAGCAGCAGTCGATGGAATGGATGCAGCCCACAGAGTCGATTGTACTGGGTTGTGGCGAGACAGAGGACGTCTCAAGGTCGGATGTCAGTTGAGGAGAAACGGGGCTTATTGTTTGGTCCCGATCACAAAAAGGTCGATCTGAAATGATAGCTCTCGCCACATGGAAACTGTGCTTTCTTTGTAGTCCCAAAATCTGTGGCGGATGATTGCGTAACTCCAGGTTTGATCTTTTTCTCGGTCGCCATTTCTGATTGTCTTCCCGGAAAAATAAACCCACACCAGATCTGTTCTTAATTTCTCAGTAAAAAGAAATTAATTTAATGCTGAAATTAATTTCAAATGTAGGTCTAAGAGATCATAACTGATTTAATGAGCCATTCTGGTTTCACTATGTGACAGTCTGTACTTAGACATTGCATGGCTTAATCTTAGAGACAAGCATATACGATCTAAGTTTATTTAATATTTGTTGGGGAAATATTTCCTTGCAGAATTATGTTTCAAAGATATGCACAATTCTTCATAAACTCTCGTGTAGATAAAAAATATAAACGAATAAAATGATAACACTTGATTTATCAAGAGAGTAATTTGGTAGGCACATTCAACTGTATGCATAGTGCGTACGCTAGGTGTTGGAATTCATTCCATGTGGGCCCGCGAGCGTGATTTCGAGGGCAGAAAACAACAACAACAACAACAACTAAGTGAATGGCAGAAAAATCTTGATAGCCATTTTGTTATCGTTAAAAAATTAGCAAGTATATTTCCCAACAGAATCTTGTAGTCTTGAGATGATGGTTTCCAGTCGTTGTAAGCGTAAAACCAGGCGTAATACGATAAATAGAATCGTCCCAAATCAAACATTTCAACAGATGACCTGCCGACATCTTGCGCGAGAGCAGGTCAAATAGAAAACAAAATAGACCAAGAAACCCGACTTAGAACGGCAATGTTCGGAATTTCCAGGGAATGTTTGAACAGATATTACACTAATAGGGAGTAGTCCATAGTTTCGGATTATCAAAAATTTTAATACAGCAGAGCGTCCGGGTCTGACCACATGATAATTATCCTTCCCTTTTTGGTAACCAATATTTATAGTACCAAGCTTCTGGGTACTACCATTCCTTCAAAATGACATATGCGGATGGGTGGCTCGGTTGAGCTATATGGCGAGTCGGGCCGCGAAATCAACCTTCGTCAGCCTCAGTTTCGTACGTTTTTCAGGTGTTTAAAAATAGGGTTATGTTACATATGAAATATGTGACAAAAAACGGCATGGTCGACCCCATATTTTGAACAGCTTTTTTATCTCGCCTCGAGACGGGGAACACTAAGACGAAATCTTATTGAAATCGATTGTCAAGATTTTTCCAGGAAATTAACGAAATATGGCGTATTTTGGGTCATTTTAATAGATTTCCCAGAAAATATGGAGTGCGTTCCGAGGGAAGAAAATTTATCCCGGGTTGAATTTGCATAACTGGCTTGTATGCTGAATTAATGGTATGAGGATTCCCATGAAGAAAATATATACTTTTATATGGGTTTTCTGGATGGTTTGGCATCTCAGAAAGACGGAAGGGCTATACCAAGGGTCTATTTCCAGCAACGAGGGGTCTACTGTGGACTGCACCCTATATGCAATACCTTATACACAGTAAAAATATACTCTGACGTATGATACGCTCTGCTGACTTGTAATAAGCCATTTGCCTTGTCATTTTCGCTCAAATTGTTCAGTTTTATACCATTTTAATGTACGCTTTCAGATCTTTCGAATGTCGGGCAGAATATTTAGAAATTTTCAAGAGAAACATAGAACAACTACGCCGATAACATATGTTGCCAAGCAGGACTATACAGATTTACCTCCCCTTGGACGGGGCGACTATGGCATCTAAAATGCATTATCTCGGACACCAACACCAATTTGATTACTCAACATGATATTTCCCAACGTAAAACTCACGGACAATATTAAATACTCTGAATAGGTAACAGTTATTTGCGTCTTAGCCATTATTTTTGAAGATTCTGAGAGAATTTTCGATATTTACCAGACGGAGGAAACTACAAATTTAACATCCATTTGACCATAATTCCAGTTATTTTTACATGTTCCGTGCTCATCTGATATGGTTTAGAAGCTAGAAAGTGAGATTATAATTCGGACAATTGCTGCGAACCCATGGTCATGGCCATTACGATAATATTTGAGGTTTTATCTCGAAATGTCGACTTCAGATAGTAAAACACACCAAAACAAAGATGGGGTAGGGGGAAAGGGGAGGAACGGATATCCAACGAAAAAGCCCTTATATGGCAAGTGTGATATACTAGTGTACTCGTATTCTCTCGCAGACTATTATGCGCCAGCAACACTTTTTCCATAAAATACACGTTAGTCATATAGGGAGTAGTCCACAGTTTCGGATTATTGATCCCCCTCAAAAAATTTAATACAGCAGAGCGTCCGGGTCTGACCACATGATAATTATCCTTCCCTTTTTGGTAACCAGTATTTATAGTACCAAGCTTCTGGGTACTACCATTCCTTCAAAATGACATATGCGGATGGGTGCCTCGGTTGAGCTATATGGCGAGTCGGGCCGCGAAGTCAACCTTCGTCAGCCTCAGTTTCGTACGTTTTTCAGGTGTTCAAAAATAGGGTTATGTTACATATGAAATATGTGACAAAAAACGGCATGGTCGACCCCATATTTTGAACAGCTTTTTTATCTCGCCTCGAGACGGGGAACACTAAGACGAAATCTTATTGAAATCGATTGTCAAGATTTTTCCAGGAAATTAACGAAATATGGCGTATTTTGGATCATTTTAATAGATTTCCCAGAAAATATGGAGTGCGTTCCGAGGGAAGAAAATTTATCCCGGGTTGAATTTACATAACTGGCTTGTATGCTGAATTAATGGTATGAGGATTCCCATGAAGAAAATATATACTTTTATATGGGTTATCTGGATGGTTTGGCATCTCAGAAAGACGGAAGGGCTATACCAAGGGTCTATTTCCAGCAACAAGGGGTCTACTGTGGACTGCACCCTATATGCAATACCTTATATACAGTAAAAATATACTCTGACGTATGATACGCTCTGCTGACTTGTAATAAGCCATTTGCCTTGTCATTTTCGCTCAAATTGTTCAGTTTTATACCATTTTAATGTACGCTTTCAGATCTTTCGAATGTCGGGCAGAATATTTAGAAATTTTCAAGTGAAACATAGAACAACTACGCCGATAACATATGTTGCCAAGCAGGACTATACAGATTTGCCTCCCCTTGGACGGGGCGGCTATGGCATCTAAAATGCATTATCTCGGACACCAACACCAATTTGATTACTCAACATGATATTTCCCAACGCAAAACTCACGGACAATGTTAAATACTCTGAATAGGTAACAGTTATTTGCGTCTTAGCCATTATTTTTGAAGATTCTGAGAGAATTTTCGATATTTACCAGACGGAGGAAACTACAAATTTAACATCCATTTGACCATAATTCCAGTTATTTTAACATGTTCCGTGCTCATCTGATATGGTTTAGAAGCTAGAAAGTGAGATTATAATTCGGACAATTGCTGCGAACCCATGGTCATGGCCATTACGATAATATTTGAGGTTGTATCTCGAAATGTCGACTTCAGATAGTAAAACACACCAAAACAAAGATGGGGTAGGGGGAAAGGGTAGGAACGGATATCCAACGAAAAAGCCCTTATATGGCAAGTGTGATATACTAGTGTACTCTTTTTCCATAAAATACACCTTAGTCATATAGGGAGTAGTCCACAGTTTCGGATTATTGGTCCCCCTCAAAAATTTTAATACAGCAGAGCGTCCGGGTCTGACCACATGATAATTATCCTTCCCTTTTTGGTAACCAGTATTTATAGTACCAAGCTTCTGGGTACTACCATTCCTTCAAAATGACATATGCGGATGGGTGGCTCGGTTGAGCTATATGGCGAGTCGGGCCGCGAAGTTAACCTTCGTCAGCCTCAGTTTCGTACGTTTTTCAGGTGTTTAAAAATAGGGTTATGTTACATATGAAATATGTGACAAAAAACGGCATGGTCGACCCCATATTTTGAACAGCTTTTTTATCTCGCCTCGAGACGGGGAACACTAAGACGAAATCTTATTGAAATCGATTGTCAAGATTTTTCCAGGAAATTAACGAAATATGACGTATTTTGGGTCATTTTAATAGATTTCCCAGAAAATATGGAATGCGTTCCGAGGGAAGAAAATTTATCCCGGGTTGAATTTGCATAACTGGCTTGTATGCTGAATTAATGGTATGAGGATTCCCATGAAGAAAATATATACTTTTATATGGGTTTTCTGGATGGTTTGGCATCTCAGAAAGACGGAAGGGCTATACCAAGGGTCTATTTCCAGCAACAAGGGGTCTACTGTGGACTGCACCCATAACGAGAGATCCTGAAGGATCTTGGCGCCCACCATTGTCCGATAATTGTAAGCTAATAACAAGAGGATCTTTTTGTCCATTGTTACTAGGAACGAACGATTGATTTGTAATTTTGTTTACAGAATTTCTAATCTGAGCGAAAAAGATCGAAAAAGGGACACTGGAAAACACCAAGATATAATCTTTCTAAGTTTTAGGAGTTTCAAGATTTCTAGAAACTGTTCTTATGTCGGTTGTTATAGTACAAGAGAAATGAGCAAAGTTAGTCTGAAGGTGAATGTATATGTACGGAGGATCCTTCGTCTTGTAGTATTTTTATTTTATTTATTTTTTGCACGTGTCATCATTGGGTACTGGAAGCGAAGACAAATCTCTTTGACACTTTGGCATGAGCTATGAAACATACTTCAGATTTTATAATTAGGAACGAATGCTAATTCTGTTCTGTTTACTGGGCTAGTTTGAGATATCTCTTTTAAGATACCATGCTCGAAAATAGTAAGATGGTACAATACTTAATACTGAAGGGATCCGGTCCGCGCAGTAATGTTGAAACTTCAAAAGTGTCTGAATCATGATTATCTCCCTTGGATCGAAACATGCAGTAGTCTACAGTTGTCGAGTTGTGACGTGGTGTCACAAGAGTGACGTCCCTTCATGTAGCCGACCCGCCGGCAGGCGAAAGGGTGGGGCAGTTCACTTGCAACTGCATGGACTAAAGAAAACTGATTTAAAATTTGAAGAAATACATTTTAATTCCGAATTATTTGAACTCCTTGATACGGAAGGTGAAGGTATGGATATTCTCTATAGTCAATATATAGAATATGCCCCACCGTTTGATCCGCCGACTCTTGTGATGCAACGTCACAACTCGGGAATACCGTATTAATTTGAAGCGTAACCTGGATTTTCGAATCGGATCAAAAAGGTATCTTGCACAACTAGGCCCCATGTGGGACCTGTGTACCAAATTTCAGAAAGATCCATGAACTATTTCCTGAGAATTCACGATAACTACGTTTAAAGGGGAAATTCAAGATGGCCATATTGGATTTTCGAATCAGAACAAAAAAGGTATCTTGCACAACTGGGCAACAAGGGGAATCTGTGTACCAAATTTGAGAAAGGTCCATGCAGTACTTCTTGAGAAATCGCGATAACAAAGTTTCATGGAGAAATCAAAGATGGCTGCCTGGTGGCCATATTGGATTTTCGAATCAGACCAGAAAAGGTATCCTGCACAACTAAACCCCAAGGGGAACCTGTGTACCAAATTTGAGAAACATCCATGCAGTAGTTCCTGAGAAATCGCGATAACAAGGTTTCATGGGGAAATCCAAGATGGCTGCCTGGTGGCCACATTGGATTTTCGAATCGGACAAAAAAGGTATCTTGCACAACTAGACCCCAAGGGGAACCTGTATACCAAATTTGAGAAAGATCCATGCAGTAGTTCCTGAGAAATCGCGATAACAATAATTGTTTACGGACGGACAACTGACTGACTGACTGACTGACGGACGACGGACCACGGACGAAAAGCGATTTTCTCCTGATTTCAAACTGCTAGTAGTTTGACTCAGAAAAATAACCCTAGGTTACGTCCAAATCTAGAATCAAACAGGAGCTCCTATAAAATGCATCTACACGCGGTAGCTTGCAAAGAGGAAAGAGGAAATGTTAAAGTGGCGCATGGGCCGAGTAACCAGCTGAGACTCCAGAGGGGTGAGAACTTTTACTCTGCAACGGATCTCCTAAAGGAGGAATAAGGCATAGCAATAGCAGGTGTAGATTTGAGCAATAAATTGTTTCCTTTGGCACCTCTTCAGAAAAGGATACAAGGCTATAATTTTGAATTTTCACGACTTGGTGAGTCTTTTCATAATCTGTTCTAAAACCCATTATATAACGGAGCTCGATTGAGGTACTTCACTGTCTAAACAGTCAGCATAACTGCTTACGGCTGGATAAATAGGATACAGAATGAGACAACGTTCGAATGGCCCCTAGCCGGAGTTTTTGTAAGCTACGATCGGAGTTTGCTGTGCGTGTACGATACTTTATCAGAAATTTTCTAAAGTTATGTGGTTGTACATATTTTCGATAAGGTCGAGCATTGTATCTAGGACCGAGTCTTGACACAACGTCAACGGCTTCTCGCGGAATGAAAGCAATGTTTTTCGCTGACCGTTTTGGATTCCTGCGACGATATGGTGTTAAATCAGGAGATCACACCAAAATCAACAAAATCGGAGGACATGCAGCTCCGACTATAAAACCAAAAGCTATAATCGCGGGGGCCAGCGTATCTGGTTGTGGCCTTTCAGCTTCAATTTATTGTGACCCAAATGATGATCTGAGCATTGAAAGGGTCTTTCGTAAAACAGGACGAAAAGACTTTCACAATGGAATCCTCAATACCATCTTTGCCAACAACTGTAGTTCCTGCATGTATTTACTGTTGAAAAGTTCGTTAATTTGAACCGTGAATGCTTGACCATCTATATCGCTCCAGTCACGATTAAAAGCGTGCGATATATCAATGAATAAAAAAGATCTCTGATGCTAGGTTTTACAACCTCAGGATAGGGGTCGTTTGAACATTTTTCCACATGACTCCGTATCGTATTTATCCTATCCAGCCAGAAGCAGTTGTGCCGACTGTTCAGGCAGTGAAGTGCTTCATTCAAGCCCCGCTATAGAATGAGTTTTAGAACAGATGAAAAGAAGCATTTACTAAGATCTACTGAAATAAGCCTCTCTCACCTCCTCAGGTCTAATACTATACGTCATTCCAGATTGAATTATTTTAGTCGCAATACCTAGTCTATTAGGATACCACAAGAACAATGAAATATCTGTGCTTGGTGAATGATATCTCGTGACTTTGGAAAGACAGCAATGGTCATATCTTCATTGGGTCGTTCATTCACATAACTGCCGAGCAATATATGTCTCAAATCAGTAGGGCCTATTTGTCCAGAATAATAATTCCAGACCCATTTCGCGTGGCATTACTGTCACTAAAACTCAAGTAAATATGGAATAGTAACGTGTACTAAGCCGACATATCTATTGTCTGGCCTGAATGCTCGTTTCTCGGCCAAGTTTCCATGATGCTGGCGAGGCATGATGGCAATATCGTCTTATCACTGGATATGCTTCTGTTCAAATGATTCCAAAGACTTTTGCAGGAATATACTCTCATCTCACACTTGGTTTGTCATTTCATTTGAACGCCATTGAGATCCAGTGTCGTTATTGTTGGTCACTAGTCGATCGGCTCACGCGTGTCATCTTTTGTATCCAAAGTTGAGTTGATAGATAAGTAGTATAGTCTAAGCATCTGGAGCCTCTGGCGCAGAAAACAAAACCGAAAGTGGTGTGCGCAGGTGTTTCTGCGCAAGTGTATGACGTCACTGCCGGTCTGCGTGAATCGGGCGTGACCTCTCCTGTGTATATTGGAGGGGAATGTATTCCTCCGCGGTGATGCGGTCTGGCCATGATGCGGTCGTGGGGAGAAGCTTCCGCGGACAGAAAGTAGTCCCAAATACGCGAGTTTTCGTGAGAATCATCTGGAATGTTCGGCAATCTTTATGGGCCCCTAGTGGACCGATTGGGTCAAGTGAGGTGAGCCCCTAGTGGTCCGATGGTGTCGTATGAGATCTTATTTTGAAGCTCTTGTGGAGGAGCATCCGACTGGACTAATGTATCGTCCGTTTTCAATATTCTGCGCATGCGTGGTCTGGCCGTAATATAGAAAGCAGGCATTTTGGGGGTGCGTGGGCGTGTGTGTGGGGTAGAGATGGGCCACTATTGGTTCATTTTTGTGGTTTGGTGGTATGGGTTCTGCGCAAGTGTCTGACGTGTGACGTCACATCCGGTTTCTATGACCAAAAACTACCTCCGAACACTGAAGAGTTCCAATTTTTCCTTAGACCTTGGAATGCATGTACTGACTTTCAACATCCGGGTTTCCCACCGCATTTATGGAATGCATGTACTGGCTTTCAACATCCGGCACCTCTTCAACATCCGGGGGACTGGAGTGCGTCATCCCTCTGTCTTACATCCGGGTACTGTTCAACATCTGGGGTTTCCCACTGGGTTTTCCCCGGCCCGCCCGCCCGCACGCCTGCGTGGGTTATCCGGCCGTACGCCTGCGCGGGTTTTTCCCGGCCGCACGCAGCGCGCGGGTTATTCAGCCGCACGCCTGCGCGGGTGAATTTCGGGTCAAAAGGTCAAAACCAGGTCAAAGGTCCCCTTCCGGCAATGTTCGGCCCCCCCGGATCAATAGATAGCCTTAATCCGCCCTCCCGAAGCACCCATGGAATGCACAGGATCCCCGACAATATCGCCAGCACTATGCTCATGTTAAATGGCCAGTGGGGAACCCTCAGTTTTCCTCATAACCGTATTGGCACGAAAAAATACATGAAACCATGGAACTTATAGTAATAAACTTAATCTATAGGTGTTGGACGAGTCTCCATTCGCCGTCTTCCTTGTCTTTACCCGCACCTCAAACCTCTATAGTTTTTCACTCCACCTGTTGCTCTTGTAACTTGCTTTCTTCCATTCTCGTCAAAATGTTTGTGCCGGAATGCCCGCTCTTAACCTAGACCAAAACATATACTTGGTCTGTGGGCTGATTTCATTGGCTCTCTATCTACTGCAGTGCTCTTGCTTTGTTTTCTGGACATTCATTGGTTACATTTGGCCACATCCTAGGCCACTGATTGGCTACTTTCTCAGGCCATTTATTGACTGGCCAGTTTGGTTAAAATTCGAATCCCACATGTCTGTTCAAGCATTGGGTATTCATGGCCGCTTGTTTTATGCTCACACAGAAAACACACAAGACAGGGGTTTGGGTGAGATCTCATTTTGTTTTTTATTCAACAATAAATAACAACAAGAACGTGAGAACAACCACATGAAAACTGAAGCCCAGAACAGGGGCTTGTACATTGAAATCAATAGAACTTAAGCCCAGAACGGCGCTTGTACATTGAAATGATCGGCGGCCCAGTCATATACGAGTACATCGCGGTCTTCGGCTTGAGAATAATCATCAAAGATCTGTACTATGGTAGATAAGGTTCTTCCCCGACATCGATGGTACAGGTAAAACAAGCAATATTATTCTGTTCTGTTTACTGGGCTAGTTTGAGATATCTCTTTTAAGATACCATGCTCGAAAATAGTAAGATGGTACAATACTTAATACTGAAGGGATCCGGTCCGCGCAGTAATGTTGAAACTTCAAAAGTGTCTGAATCATGATTATCTCCCTTGGATCGAAACATGCAGTCGTCTACAGTTGTCGAGTTGTGACGTTGTGTCACAAGAGTGACGTCCCTTCATGTAGCCGACCCGCCGGCAGGCGAAAGGGCGGGGCAGTTCACTTGCAACTGTATGGACTAAAGAAAACTGATTTAAAATTTGAAGAAATACATTTTAATTCCGAATTATTTGAACTCCTTGATACAGAAGGTGAAGGTATGGATATTCTCTATAGTCAATATATAGAATATGCCCCACCGTTTGATCCGCCGACTCTTGTTATGCAACGTCACAACTCGGGAATACCGTATTAATTTGAAGCGTAACCTGGATTTTCGAATCGGATCAAAAAGGTATCTTGCACAACTAGGCCCCATGTGGGACCTGTGTACCAAATTTCAGAAAGATCCATGAACTATTTCCTGAGAATTCACGACAACTACGTTTAAAGGGGAAATTCAAGATGGCCACCTGGTGGCCATATTGGATTTTCGAATCAGACCAAAAAAGGTATCTTGCACAACTGGGCAACAAGGGGAATCTGTGTACCAAATTTGAGAAAGGTCCATGCAGTACTTCTTGAGAAACAAAGTTTCATGGAGAAATCAAAGATGGCTGCCTGGTGGCCATATTGGATTTTCGAATCAGACCAGAAAAGGTATCCTGCACAACTAAACCCCAAGGGGAACCCGTGTACCAAATTTGAGAAAGATCCATGCAGCAGTTCCTGAGAAATCGCAATAACAAGGTTTCATGGGGAAATCCAAGATGGCTGCCTGGTGGCCATATTGGATTTTCGAATCGGACCAAAAACGCTATCTTGCACAACTAGACCCCAAGGGGAACCTGTGTACCAAATTTGAGAAAGATCCATGCAGTAGTTCCTGAGAAATCGCGATAACAATAATTGTTTACGGACGGACAACTGACTGACTGACTGACTGACTGACGGACCACGGACCACGGACGAAAAGCGATTTTCTTCTGATTTCAAACTGCTAGTAGTTTGACTCAGAAAAATAACCCTAGGTTACGTCCAAATCTAGAATCAAACAGGAGCTCCTATAAAATGCATCTACACGCGGTAGCTTGCAAAGAGGAAAGAGGAAATGTTAAAGTGGCGCATGGGCCGAGTAACCAGCTGAGACTCCGGAGGGGTGAGAACTTTTACTCTGCAACGGATCTCCTAAAGGAGGAATAAGGCATAGCAATAGCAGGTGTAGATTTGAGCAATAAATTGTTTCATTTGGCACCTCTTCAGAAAAGGATACACGGCTATAATTTTGAATTTTCACGACTTGGTGAGTCTTTTCATAATCTGTTCTAAAACCCATTATATAACGGAGCTCGATTGAGGTACTTCACTGTCTAAACAGTCGGCATAACTGCTTCCGGCTGGATAAATAGGATACAGAATGAGACAACGTTCGAATGGCCCCTAGCCGGAGTTTTTGTAAGCTACGATCGGATTTTGCTGTGCGTGTACGATACTTTATCAGAAATTTTCTAAAGTTTTGTGGTTGTGTTTCGATAAGGTCGAGCATTGTATCTAGGACCGAGTCTTGACACAACGTCAACGGCTTCTCGCGGAATGAAAGCAATGTTTTTCGCTGACCGTTTTGGATTCCTGCGACGATATGGTGTTAAATCAGGAGATCACACCAAAATCAACAAAATCGGAGGACATGCAGCTCCGACTATAAAACCAAAAGCTATAATCGCGGGGGCCAGCGTATCTGGTTGTGGCCTTTCAGCTTCAATTTATTGTGACCCAAATGATGATCTGAGCATTGAAAGGGTCTTTCGTAAAACAGGACGAAAAGACTTTCACAATGGAATCCTCAATACCATCTTTGCCAACAACTGTAGTTCCTGCATGTATTTACTGTTGAAAAGTTCGTTAATTTGAACCGTGAATGCTTGACCATCTATATCGCTCCAGTCACGATTAAAAGCGTGCGATATATCAATGAATAAAAAAGATCTCTGATGCTAGGTTTTACAACCTCAGGATAGGGGTCGTTTGAACATTTTTCCACATGACTCCGTATCGTATTTATCCTATCCAGCCAGAAGCAGTTGTGCCGACTGTTCAGGCAGTGAAGTGCTTCATTCAAGCCCCGCTATAGAATGAGTTTTAGAACAGATGAAAAGAAGCATTTACTAAGATCTACTGAAATAAGCCTCTCTCACCTCCTCAGGTCTAATACTATACGTCATTCCAGATTGAATTATTTTAGTCGCAATACCTAGTCTATTAGGATACCACAAGAACAATGAAATATCTGTGCTTGGTGAATGATATCTCGTGACTTTGGAAAGACAGCAATGGTCATATCTTCATTGGGTCGTTCATTCACATAACTGCCGAGCAATATATGTCTCAAATCAGTAGGGCCTATTTGTCCAGAAAAATAATTCCAGACCCATTTCGCGTGGCATTACTGTCACTAAAACTCAAGTAAATATGGAATAGTAACGTGTACTAAGCCGACATATCTATTGTCTGGCCTGAATGCTCGTTTCTCGGCCAAGTTTCCATGATGCTGGCGAGGCATGATGGCAATATCGTCAGTAGTAGGGAGCCGGGATTTCGAGTTACGTTTTCCAGGGAGGTAACTCTTGGTGCCCTTTTTTCCAGGTTAAAGGTATAGGGGACGCCCCATCGCCTTTCACCTCTGGGGCGCCACCAGCTCAAGGTCACGTGGAGGTCAAAAGTAGTTCCGGCAACCTGTAATCTTTGTATTCCTCCGCGGACAGAACGTAGTCCCATGTCAACCAAGTGACTTCCAATGTTAATGTATACGGGGAATGCCTAAAAAGAGTATGGGAATAGACGTTTTGTGACCCTAGTGGACCGAATGGGTCGAGTGAGGTGTCAAAGTGAAGCGCTCCTCTAGGGCCATTCAGTCATGGGTGGGTGCATGTAAAATTAGGATTTTTTCCCGAAACTATAAAAAGCGGAACACGGACTTTACCCCTAAACTAGGGGAAACCCCCTATCAACTCTAGCCAAAAGGGCTAATATCGGTCTCCGGGCTTATCGGAACCTGCCTATCAAGTCAATAGGGTGGGTGCATGTAAAATTAGGATTTGTCCCCGAAAATATAAAAAGCGGAACACGGACTTTACCCCTAAACTAGGGGAAAACCCCTATCAACCCTAGCCAAAAGGGCTAATATCGGTCCCCGGGCTTATCGGGGCCTGCCTAACAAGTCAATGGGGTGGGTGCATGTAAAATTAGGATTTTTTCCCGAAACTATAAAAAGCGGAACACGGACTTTACCCCTAAAATAGGGGAAAACCCCCTATCAACCCTAGTCAAAAGGCCTAATATCGGTCCCCGGGCTTATTGGGACCTGCCTATCAAGTCAATGGGGTGGGTGCATGTAAAATTAGGATTTTTCCCGAAACTATAAAAAGCGGAACACGGACTTTACCCCCACAATAGGGGTCTGTATTATACAATATAAGGGAAAATGCCTGTATGGGGTATGGGGATGGTCAATTTTTTCG